>VZRX01005573.1:0-12060 GCA_013398075.1 Notiomystis cincta | reverse complement strand
GTAATCTTTGTGCACGAAGACCCAGATGAAGACACGTACGATGCGTGAGTATGGGCCGGTTACCCGTCCANTAAAACAGTGTCTCTCAGTCAAAAAGTATTTCTTTTATCTCTTTCCACATTTGTTCTCCAGACTAAGATGTTTATTCTCAGCTGGGGCTTGAGCTCTTTTGGCACCAGAGATGACCCCTTGCTGGGCCCTTCAGCCCCTGGGTTGTCTGCTGCATGTCTGCACCAACTCCTTGTGGCAGAGAGGAGGAGGACAGTCCTGCCACAGTATCAAAAGAAAACTTCTGAGCTTCTGTTTAAAGGGGCCCTAACAGACTCCTGTGTTCCTCTGGATGCTGCACTTCTTCCTCTCAGATTCTCACTTCTTTCTTTTAAACCAAGCAGCTTTCAACCTCTTTGCCACTCCTTCTTGCAAGATATTTCAACTCCCATCCCAGCCTTCAAAACTCTTCTATTCCCTTTAAAAAAATCCACTAGAGCTGAAGTAGTTTGTGGCCACAGCCTTGGCCATGGAAGTCTCTACCCCTGCTTTTCTTCTGCCCTCAGCAGCACATTTAAGGTTAATGGAGAGCAGAAGTTTTCCTACAGATCCTGCCAATCTCCACTTATTATCTGTATTTGGTAATGTCCAACTATTCTGGTCACCCAGAGGTAAAAGCCAGAAAAGTCTGCTAAACAACTCAAGTCTAGAGGATGAATTTCAGTCAGAATCAGCACGTAGGTGGGATTAATAACAAAAATAGATAGACTAGTCCAAAACAACACTTACCTTTTGAAACACACCGTATTTCCTGCAGTCACAAGAAAATAAAGAAAAAAACCCACAGGCAGAAACATCTTTTGTACTAGTCATTAGCAGAGAGCTCTGGCACTTACATGGCTGCTGCCTTTTACACATGTAACAAACCCAGTCATTTACACGAGTGCCAGAATTATCACAAAGACCCAGGCTAACTGGGCAGATCTTTTTTTACTCAGTAGATCTTACCAACACATCATGGGCTACCGTAGGTCTAAAAGTGCAAGTCTTCCCAATTCACAGAAAATGACTGCATTATTAATTGGAATACTCAGTAGTATGTTTGAGTTTTAAACAACTAGACAGCTTTAACTGTTTAGATTTTAAGTTGTTTGATAATGTCAAAATTAACCCCAAAAAAACTTCTGTATCACAACTCCACTACTCCCAGGAGGCAGACTGCCTGCGAAAACTGTGATGAGACAACACCAGCAGTTTGCTGTGTGAAGTTAAGGCAAAATTATTTAACATCTTTGGCTACCCCAAGAAGGCAAGTGGGAGTGAATGCCATGGCAAAGTGTTTAAAGATGCCAGGAAATCAGGAGAAAAAAAAACAATCAAAAGTTTTTATTAATTGTGTCCCCATTTCAGCTCAGCTGCAGCCTGTGCAGATAAGCAGATGTAGAGCCTCACTATTTTCAGTGCAGCTGCTCCTGTACTCACCTGTGCACACAAAGTTTTCCTGCATAGGAGAAGATGGGAGCAACAAGCTGAAAATGAGGTTGTTCTGTCTGCTGGAAAAATTTTGCTTTAAAGATTTAAGGGAAGAACTGCCATGCTCAACATCTTAGTGTTTTGCTTAAGATGCTTTTGCATCTTAGTTTTTTCTTGGTTTGTTGGCTTTTTGTAAGGGTTTGGTTTTCTCTTTTGTCATTGTAGGATTCTGTGTTGGGGGTATTTTGGTTGTGTTTTTAAGGTTTGGAGTTTTGGATTTTTTTGCTTCCTCTCCCCCAGTCATACATTTATCAGGAATGTATGCCTGTCAGTGTATTTATGAACTGGAGTATTTTGATTTTACAAAGAAAGCTGGCCTGAAGCACAGGTCTGACCTATAATGTCTGACAATTTCACATCTATTCTAGATATTTATATGCACCTATATGCACTGATGAGGTATCTGCCTTCAGTCACAAGTACATTTGCTACCCTCACACAGAAATATCCTTTCTCTTTAAAAGCAGAAGCTGTAACCACAAACACACTAACCAATATTGACACAGAAATTCTGGCAGAGCTGGGAACAGATCTCAAATGTCCCATATACAATTCCCAATTAAAGATATTCCTTATTCTTCTTATTAGAAACACTGACATGTACATCAGTTATTAACGGTATAATGTTCACCCTTGAAAGATGCCCATGAGGTGCAGCTGGTTTTATCCAGCCCAGATAATTCTCAAATATCTTGTCTTTCCATGACAAGTCCATGTGCAAAAGGGAGCAAGGAAAGCAGTGTGGGAGGACTGGCAGGGAAGAGCTACAGTCCCACACTGAGGATTGCATCNGGAGAACAAATGTGGAAAGAGATAAAAGAAATACTTTTTGACTGAGAGACACTGTTTTACAAACTATAAAAGACACACGAGTTATCACAGAGGCAGAAGCCTTCTACACTCACACCCTGAATGTGTGGGGGACTTCTCCCCGGAGTCTGGACGCAGATCCCGTGGTTACTTTCCCGGGAATTGAGGGAAAGGATCTCGATGTGTGCCCCATCAGCAATTGGATGGTAAGATACATTGCATCCCAAGTTATATTATCTCTTTGCTAGCTGTAACATTAATGGTACCTTTAACCTCGCGCTGTATATACCTACCAGTAGTGTCTTTATTCCTGTGTAGTACACAGTTTGTTTTAAGTCTTATGTCTGTTTGTTTCCTGTCTATTGAATAAATAATTCATTCTATAATAGACCAAATCAGCCATTATTAAAGAACTTACAAAAGAGCTTGGGTTTTGAGCTGCTGGCCTCCTCCATAAGGGTACTGCCTGCTGCCTGAGGCTGGGCAGAGGCAAGGACTTATCTAAACCCCCACATCCATTCGTAACAGATACACTTTGGTGGTTTTGTTATACCTGCAGTGTAATTCACAGTCATCCCACACACAGCCCAGTGTTGCTGTGTTAATTGAAGATTTAGTCATCCAGGAAGATTAGTCCAGTGTACTCCTTGGAAATTGCATATCATGTCATTAAACTAAAGTTAATGCTGGACAGTTTCTGCAAAAAGTTAATAATTTTGTCCTCCAGATCCTTGGAGAGCCATGAGAAAAATTATACTCCTTTAACTGTTTTTCAGAATGTAGTCTGCATTTTATCTTTCTGGTGCTAGTGAGTGTGCATTTAATCCTCATAATGTTGTCTTTTTGATTCTGTTACTCCATGACCATCACAAAATATGTAGCAGTAAAATGCATCAAGAAACAAAGCACTACATTTACCAAGAGCTCCGTATTATATTCGCCAAACTTTGCTACTAACATTTCATGAGCAGAGATTAATAAAACATTACACAATTAAATATGTCATATTATCAATTGCTTCTGATTAGCAATCTCATGAACAGTGTGGAAAAATATGATAGGTTGAACACTTCAATATTATATGTGATGCTGGAAGGGCAAACCTATTACTTTAGTAAGTTGTAGTTGATTTGGTGCAAATCACAAATTCATTTAGCAAATTTATTCTTTTAACCAAACTAATCATAAACAATTGTTATGCCACTACTTTTCAGTAATCAGTTTATACTTTAACTAGTGTGCAGAAAATTTAGTTTTTCAATAGGTTTATCCTTGCATTATTTATATGGATAACTTTAATTAAATAATTCTCAAATTGACCTGGAGGCAATTTGTCAGCAGGAAGACAGAAGTTATGGCATGTGAAAAGATTTTATTCATGTATTCTGGCTTCAGAAGAGCTGTTTCATAAGATGCCCATCTTTAAAAAGTATTTATTTATGCCCTTATGCACCGGAATCAGCTAGTTTGTAAAAGTCTTGCTCAGGCTGCTGAGGAATAATTTGCAGGAGTGCATGGAGCAAAGACAATCTGACACCACTGATGTCACTCCTAAAAGCTACCTCTTTCCCCAGCGATGGAAATTTTTCTCCTCCCAGTATGTTTTTTCCCTTCTCTCAATTTTTAAAGGCTGTATTCTGGTACTGGGAGAAGCCTAGTGATAGAGAGTTATACTAATTAAAGCACATACTCCTCTAGACACCTCTCTCTTCCATTTTTAGCCCCAAAATAATAAATCTCCCTATTCAGAGTTCTCTCTTCTCTGCATGCTTTCAGTTTTCACTGCTTAAAAAATGGATAATTTCATGAGTCATGTATTAAAACTTACCTATTTTGAATTGAAAGGGTTTGGGTCTTTTCTGCCATGTTCACTGTAAAAAGAAAATCTACGTCCTCTCACAGCTTGGCTTGCTTGGGAATTCAGTCACTTTTCTGGGATTTTATATGGTCCCCTGTGGTATTTGATGATCATTCTTTAAATAGCAATGTGTTTTGTCATCCTCTTGTGTTCCCTGAAGCTACTCTGTCCTGAAATGCTCTTCTATTTGTTGTAGAAATCTCAGATTTTCTGAGAAAGGGACTGGAAAAAAAATCGTCTATAGAAATTATTCATCTCTGGATGATCCTGCAGCAACACAGGGTACAGCAGCAGGGGGAGTGCTTAGGTAGAGGAACACATCCCAGGGAAATTGAAGATAGCTCAGACTGCCTTTCCCTCTGCCACACTGTTCCTGTAACGGTGCAGTAATGATCCAATTTGTGCCAAGTGCCCTCAAAGCCGGCCTGGGAGATGTTTGAAATAAGGCTAACAAGCAAAAGATGAAAAATGTAATGACTTTTCTTTCTTCTAACTTCCTTTGTTTTAATATAAATTAATTTAAACCTTGATAGATGAAGAGTCATTTAGAATAAGTAGCAAGGCTTAATCAAGCCTCACAAAGTAATTTAATTTTCTTTACCTCTTTTAGCTAACTGATAGAATGTTAAACTTCTATCACAATTATAACCATGATTCAAATGAGAAGTTCAGTACCGATGTTAATTCCCCTTGTTTACTTAAAACTGTGAAAAGTGTGGTTGATGGTGATGTAAGAAGCAAAATATCTGAGGGTAATTGTTTCAGAAGCAATCATTCAGGAATATCTAAACTGAACTTGTTTAAAAGTAAGCAATTTTAATAACAAGATAATAGTGTACTGTGTAGATATTTCTCTCTCTGACTTCAGGAAAGCATTTAAAAAAGAAAGTTTCATGAACTTCAGTGTGACTTATATGTACTCGGACTTGTAAACATGCTTCAGTCAAGACTGTGGAATTTTTTTGGCTCTCTGATTGATAGATAGGACATTTTTCCTGGCTGTTTTCACTAAATACTCTAATTCAAATATAATTAATCAGATATTAATACAGTAAATTTTTTCCTATGGTATAAAAGTGGTGTTTTTCAACTACTTCTGATTTTGAATACTCAAATAGAAAACTGTAAAGTACCTTAAAATGTAAGTATTTGTACAACTTTCTGAAAGAATTTTGGAAATACTTCAGAGCTTGAAAAGGTTTTGAATCTAATCGACTACAAATATTTGGTTAGTTTCCCTTCAAACTTATTTTGTTATCAGGATTTAACTAATTGACAATGATTTTGGGCAAAACACATTTCTCTTCTATATCAAAAGGCAGTCATGGCAACTGGTTAGAATTTCCCAGCATTCAAGTTTTCCACCACTCTTATTTTATATTTGGGATTGTGCTTAAGTATTTCCTGGGGTTATCAAGCATTAACCATTTTCTGACACAGGCAGCCTCGTTTGGATTCATACTGCTGACCTACAGATGAATGACATCATACCCAGTATAGCTGGAAAAATATCTGCAAAATTATTAATCACATGAATGATGGATGAATTTTTCTACACTTCATTGAATAATTTATTTTCATGACTGGTATCCAATAAACTCTACAGTCAGCCTCAAACCTACTCTAATAATTATCCATCACCTGTCAATGACTGATGCAGCACCCCTGCCATGTAGGTCCCACAATTCTCCATTTTAAAGAGAAAAAATGGTAAGTCTGCTCACCTTTACTTCAACCTTTAAAACGTCTTCTGAAGTTAAAATACCGGATGCCTCTGTTAACCTTTCTGAGAAGTTCTTCCAGACCTTGTGACAGATTCCAGGTTCTGCTCTGGTGGAGCTGCAGTCACCGGCTGGCAGCAATGCTGCTGCTTTGGGGTGGTGTAGAAAGAAGATCTGAGTTGTTTCTCCTGCAGGCTGATCCTCCTTAGTTACAAGACTCTCTGAGTCTGGTTACCCACCACCTTCCTCAGAAAGCTCTCTCCTGCTTTTGTTTGTAGCCATTCCTCCCCTCCCAGCTCTGTACCTGAAAACAGTGGAAGTGATCAGCAATTCCACCTGACACCCAATAAGAGTCTGGGTTCTGCACACTGGTAAAACCTCTCATTCAGGCATTCCTTTTTCTCTCTGAAGCCATTCTTCATTCACACGAGTTCTCCTGTAGAAATGTATAAATAAACAGATTTTGGGGTGATGATTTTTACCCAAATTCATGACTGCTTAATTTTGTGCTAATTACAGATCCCAAGATTATTGACCTCCAGAAAGATTCTAACAGATCTAATGTAGTTCATCATGACAGTAGGCTAAATTTTGAGGGTTTTAATCTATTAAGAGAAAAAATTATTACTATCTTTTATCTTGGTTCCTTTACATAATCATTTTAACCAGATAATTAAATTAATATTTAAATTAATAATGAAGAAATGTTTATTTCAAGTCATTCAAGAATTAGTTCTGAAAGAATCCAGATTTTATGTTTATTTGTGCTAGAACATCTTGTAGGTTTATATAGCTCACAGATTGTTTTTGCCTTTTATTTTTGGTCTGAATTCCTCATTTTCCCCTTGTTTTTTCTTCAAGCTACACAAATAGTCATCTATATAATTTTTACTTCTAGCTAAACCAGGTATTATTACAATCAATACAGTATAATGTTTTTCTCTCTGTACTCTAGCAGAATTTCACTGTTGCATTAGATGCAAGAGTCCTGCATGTCTGGAAATTTCTCTGTGCATTTTCTCCCTGAATGTGCAAAGACCCTGTTTTCAATTTGATTAGAAAAGATTGAGAATGGACTTTTTGGTGATGGCAGGAAAAGATGATGAGAGGTTTATTTTATTTTTCTTTAGATGAAGGCAAGATGACAAATCTCTTATTTCTATCTGAATAGAGTTACTTTATTCTATGCCAGTCAATGAGTTTTCAGGACTGTTTGTGATCAGTGGTATCAGAAACCTCAAGAAGTGTTAGATTGCAGAAAAAAATTGTCACAATTGACGTGCAGATGACATGTCCTGAAGGAGTTACTAAACTGTAAAATAAATCTTTGTGGAGTACCATGATTATTGCACCAATGTGTCTTAGTATGAAAGCCTGTTGTCAGAGTTTTATGTCTGTCCTCAGACAGCAAAAGGAACCGACTGACTTCCAGAGGCACCCATAGACTTTTTAACTATTTCCTTAAGGTAATTAACAGTATTTAAGCATATGAATTCTCCTGAGTTCCGTTTTCCTTCAAGTCAGTAGGAACTATCTGTATGCTTGAATTTCTTGCTGGAAAAGGGCTGCGTGTTTAGATTCTCAAAATGGATTTACTTGTCTACTTGTATATGGGTGGGTGCCTAGATTGGATATCTGACCTATGTTTACTAATCATGGATGTATTTCAGTTGATGGTGATAACTAGAGATAACATTTTTCAGATAAAGTGTCATATACTTTCGAAAGGTTTGTTTCCTTTCATTGTGTGTTGTGCCACACAACTGAAAATGAAATAATTTATTTGTGCAAAGCCTTCACATTGCTGGACATATTTATAGGTGCTCAGTTGCAGGAGGATTCCAGAACTGGACAGATGTTACATGAAAAGTGGATTGTTGATCAAGAATCAAATTTTATGTATGCTCTTTTGGGTGATTCCTCCAAACTAAAAAATTTCTTACTTTACAGTTTAGTTACCCAAGGAAGAAGTAATCGATCCATTTCCATTTTGGTGGTTTCAGTTTCTTTTGTATCAATCTTTCTACTTTCTCCGGTTATTAAATAAATGGATAATTTCCATACAACACCTAACTACACAACTGCTCCAAATAATTGTCTTTTCTTGTGAGGACTCTTATGAAAAGGAGGTCTATAAATGAACTGTACAAAACAGGTAAGAAAATGATTCCTCAGCTTTCCTCCTTCAGTTATACCTTGAACAGTGAGGATGGGTTGCTTGCTCAGCCATAATACTTTTAAAGCAATATTTGTGAAGCTTTAAGACTGCAGTACTCATATTAGGGATGATTTTTCTTTATGGTTGCTTTTTAAAACCTGGATGTCTTCTTGGGTCAGAAAAAACATTGTTAAAGTCAATTTGAAAAAGTAATCTGTTGCTTATGGCTGCTTATTTTCTCTTAGACATAATGGATCACTGACTACTTTTAGATTACTTTTGAGTCATGCTCTCTTGGAAATACAACAGGCAGAACCAGTACCTCTTGTTTTGAATTAAAGCAGCCTCCAGTCTTTAGAGAGAGATTGGTGGTACTTCTTGAGCTAGTCTGTGTTGCTCAGCCCTGGCACACTTCCCAGTCTGCAAACTGCGCTGTCACTGTGTGGATAAGATTTTTCAGATGTTAAAGGAATTAAATGCCTTCTTCCTCCTTGCATTGAATTACACAGAGTTTTAGGTGCCTTATGCTTCTTTGGAAATAAATTGATGTTAACACTAAGTCCTTTAATACTGTTTTGCATCCTTGAGATAAATGTGAATGTGAAGTTCACACCAGAACACAGGGTTTCATTTTTACCCCAGCTAGCATTTAGTTCTCAAACCTCCAGTCTTGTGGTCTTCCCTGTCCTTAGATTTTCAGTGTTTCCTGGGTCAGGTTTGTTATTCTTTTTCTTACAGAGTCAGAGCTGTGTCTAGCTGAGGACTGATCTATCTCAAACACCCCTCTTGCAGTTGGCTAAGAAAACCTTTCTGAACTTGCTGAAATTTAGCATCTTGGCTAAGACTTGGCAACTAAGAGCACATAGGAGATCCCAGATGGACGCTATTCTGAACAACTGAATCATGACTCTTCCTTAATTTTCCCATTTCCTTTATTTCCATGGGTCAGCCATTCTGTGTCTAACCAGGATCTGATACAAGGATTAAATAAAGGTTTTTTCCAAAGTCCATACTCCCCTTGTTCATAGACACTACTGCCTGGGTCACACATATGATCCACACCAGTATTTAAAATCATTTATTATCTTCTAGAGTGCATATTCAAAAGAAGATTCTGGCTATTAAAACCCTTTCAGATCAACTTGTTTATTTCTTATTTCAGCCTTTCTTCTTTCAATTAAACATTACTTCTGTAGTTTTTCTAGTGAATCTTTAAATGTCTTTGAAGACTTTGCTAACTTGTACATAGAAGTCAAGTACCTTTGGGAAAGGTGCTTAAGCATATAAATGTCTGTCTCTCTCTCATTTTGAGTGCAACCAGGCAACCTTTATATTGCGGACCTGCTTCCCTTTGTTCTTGACACAGATCCTATTTGAGTCACAATGTCTAGCCCTGCAGATAATTGGTTTATATATTTCTGGGCAGCTAATGAATTCTTCAAGATGACAAAACGTTTAGACTTTTAAAAAAGAAGCTTCAGGAACATTTCCCAGTGTGCCTTTATGTGTTTGATAGTACCACTATAAAATTCAAATAACTTCAGGCATTCTTTAGTTTGTTTGATATGGTCAGAAAACCAGGGATAAAACCAGCAATAAAACCAGGATGAAGAGAATCAGGCCAGTTAAAAGACAGAATTCCTGGGAAAGATTAAAAAGCCCAGTTTCTAACCAGGTTTCCTTCCTGGAGGGAAAATCAGAAAGAAATTAGCTATGATGAGAACAGAAGGAAAAGTGAAGAACCATATCCTGGTATTTGAATAAATATTTGCATTTGAGCATACTGTATTGTGCACCATTGCATCTCATTAGTTTGCAGAAGCTACACTAAAAACCAGAACAAAACAAATTGTAGCCAAAAGGATTCTCTGCTCATGGCAGTTTTGCAGAGCCCTCTCAGATTTAGTGCATCTGGGCCTGATCACACTGAAGCATTTGCAGTGACAGTGATGCATTATGTCCCTCCAAGACAGCACAGTGCAAACATTAGCTTCAGGATCTGGCATGAGCACACAACACCATCACTGATGCTCAGCCTTCAGCAAGTAAAGCCACACTTCTGCCTCCAGCAAGTACTATGATGTACCCTGCTGCTTTCCCTTATAAATTAGTGTTAATTAGCAGCCTTACCCTTCAGCTGTCTTCTTCAGAAGCCAGAAGCAGGATAGGTGAAGTATTTCAATTTTGCACTCTCATCTAATCTGAAAAATTTCTGAAAGATTTCATCCTAACAATTACAATTGGAACTAATGCTTAACAAAGGATGATTCTGGCAGGACTTTGCTTTTCTGCACTCTTTGCAGGATATCAATTAGAGGTTTTGTCTTCCTTCTGAAAGAATAAAGATTCAAAGAATAAGTAATCTCTGTTTTAGTCAATACTACCATTCTGAGAGAGATTTGTAACATAGATAAAAATAGATCCAGAAGCCACTGACATTGGAATAAAACACCACAACAACTGTGTCCTTTCAAAGTACTGAGTAAACCTTGTACTGTCTCTACATATTAGTCCTCTTAAATATTGCTTTTCCACTTAATTAAATTGAGTAATAAGGCTTTCTCCCTTTCATTTCTTGCTTAGGTTACGAACTCCTCAGAACTGGCCCAGGTTGCACATTTGTACAGTGCTTACTCCATGTGGACATTTTCCTCTCCTAACTTTGGGAGCAGCAACCAAGTATAGCAGGACAATTCCAAAGAATCAAAATAGTCATGTATCTACCTTCTGTTAAATGGAATTTTAAAAATCACTTTCTTGTAGCTGCAGGAAATATCATTGTTGACTTTTAGAATGAAATAGGAATGGTCAGGCAGCAGGACAAGATGATTGTGTAGGTTCTATCCAATTGACCTGCTCTAGTCAATCTACTGGAACAATAAATTGGAATAAAATTTAGGTGAGGTCTAATTACATTACTTCTAACTTCTTATGAGCAGGTAGGATACCTGAATACCAAAACATTTATATTGGAAAAAACAATATACTAGTTTGTTGTTTCAGACAGGTAATGTAAGCAAAAGCACACATATAGAAAGATAAAAACCTCAAAATTTGTTACTTTTGTATTGCAGTTCTGTTTTCCAACAGAGAGCACACAGAAATGGATTTACAAAGCTCCTAGGAAATATGTCTAAAACAGACACTTGCAAGATATTTAGATTTTGATGCACACATATAGTTTTAATGCATAAACATACTGCATCTGTTATAAAAAATACCTTTCTTCTGCTTCATATTTTGCCAAAAATTAAATACCCTCTTTCCTTCACTTTTGTGTAATTGATCAAATAAATGAAGGTGCTCACCGATCCTTTTGAAGTAATAATGACCACAGTAATATTTCCAGAGGCCTTGAAAAAAAGTGGACAGATCTGGAGTGTGCCTCAGTCCCCCCTGCCATGAAGTATAATACAGGTGCTTTTAAAAATACATGATTTCCTATCCACAAACAAGTTAAATATATGAAAAACTAGCTCTTTCTGTAAATACAGTTCTTGCAACTGACTTCCAAGTCTCATCTACTACTAATTTTTTTTTACTCTTTTAGTTCATATTTTTAACTATATCAGTAAAAAACCAATTGAATGGCATTTTGCTCCTGAAGTGTCCTCACCCACTTCATGCTAAGACCCTATTTTTTCAATTTGGTTTCATCTTCTCTGCCTCCTGATGTATTCCTATGAATTCAAAAAGCTAACTATCAGCCCTTGCTGATATCTGAACCATAGGGTCTCCACATCCTTCTCAACTCGAGTGCCTGTGAGCTGTTCTCCTTCAAATGCAACATGGGAGTTTGAGAGAAATATCCCACTCCACTGGGACGGCATGCCAGGAAAAAAAGAAACATCCAACTGGTTCAGTGCTGGGAGAATCTCTAGACTGAAAATCAGTCAATCTCACGATAGGAGTGCAGTGACGTATTAATGCAGCAGTGGGATGAAACAACCTCCAGAAATCAAACGAATTCAGGCAGGCAGGCAGGAAGGCAG
>VZRX01005570.1:15847-28538 GCA_013398075.1 Notiomystis cincta | reverse complement strand
TCCCCCGCTGTCCCCGCTGTCCCGCGGCCGCCCCGCCCGGCAGCCGGCTCGGTGTCAAGGTCACTGTGCGGTCAGAGGTGTGGCGTGTGCCAGCCCATGATCCCCTGGCAGCCTCCGGGCAGTGCTGCTGCTCGGTGTGTTCCATACTCACCTGCCAAACCAAGGATGATTTAAATTTCAAGCGAGCACAGCGCCAGGCTGGAGATGGAAGCAGTGCCAGGCGTCACCTTTACATAAATAAACAGCCTTGTGCAATGGCAGGGGCGACCTGCAGGCTCCGGGGGCTGTGCTGGGAGCTGCAGCCGGGCTGCCTCAGGGTTCTGCTCTCGGAAAATCACCACCGAAGCACTGCAAGGGCAAACCCAGAGCTCGGAGCTCGTGTCCAGCAGAGTGGAACCAGCAATGGCCCAGACAGCACATTAACTAGCTCTGGTCTCTGCCATCAGCTCCCCAGCCTTTTCTGCTCCTGTTCAGATCCCCAGCAATGACCCAGTACCCACAGGCAGCACGAGCAGGACAAAAGTCATCCATAACTGGGGAGCAGTAGTTAAAAATCCCACTTCCAGCTCTTGTTTAAAAAGAAAACCCAAGTTCAAAAGATATTAAAAAGCTGCTCAGAAGTCCCCACCAGCAGCAGAGGTTTCCTTTGCCAGAGCCCACGGCTACAGCAAAGGGTAAAGGGAAATTTCAGTGCTCACAGTGGCTGGCTCCAGCACGAAGCTGTGTAATAACTACCTCGAGTACTGCACACAGCTATGAGCAGGCTGTAAATACCAGATAATTGCTTTGGAGCTATGAAAGACAAAGCCTTGCAATAAATACACCAGACTTATATAAAGTGTCCCACTCATCAGGAATCACAGTTAATCCTGAGCACAGCACTACAGCCAAGCTTGAATTTCATTGCAAGGCTGCTGGCACCACAGTTAACTGGAGGGGTCAGGGACTCTGAAGAGGCTTTTTAACCTTTCTCTCGATTCTCATCCTCTACTTTTAGCAAGTAATGGTACTTACCTGGGACAAAGCTCGTGTTTTTTGAGTATTTAATACTCCATGCATGAGCAGCAGTCCCTAAAAGCCTCACAACACATCCCACTGCAGCTCAAGTCCTTAGTCCCAGCTTAATCTAGCCTTTACACCCAAAGGATAGCAAAATTCACTGGAGAATTGGGACACCCAAAGAGTCAGAAAACCTCGTGTAGAGAAATATATTTAGTGCACGCAAATATTCCTGCACTCTGCTGCAATGCAAATCTGCCTCATTGTCATCCTAATCCCCGTGCATGACACACCAATAAACAGGGGGGGTTAATGCTTTCCATCTGTGTTACAGATCGCTTCCCACACTGCGAGCCTGCCTGGCTACAGTTGTGGAGGCATCATGGAGAGAGAGATCCTGCAGAGGCCAAGCTGCCTGATCCCTTGGGAGGTCTAAAATGTGAGCTGCAGTTTTCTCACTCTCCGTGGGCACTGGAGCCAGCCGTGCCACGGATGGCAATGGCTGTATTCTCATTTCATGTCTGTCATGCAGAGATAATTAAAATCTACACTTCCATCTGAGGGGAACTGTGGGGTTTCCAGATGGGTAACTGTAGTGCACATTTCATACTGGATTATCACTTGCACCAAAAAGCCTTGCCTGTTGCCTTCCCACCTGTTGAGATTATTGATGGGGCTGCCGTTGAAAAGCCCTCATGGGCCCAGTGATAGGGGTCTGTGCAGCTCATAAAACGAGGAGCTTACCTCACCACTGCACATCCCTCTGCCCAGTGGGGCAGGCATTGTGACACCCTTCTGCAGCAGCTCCCAGATGTCCACTCCTGGCCAGGCCCCTCCTGGCTCTCAGAGCAGAGAGGAGCCACAGAGCATTGGCCTAACACAAAACACTGGCTGCTGATGGCCTGCAGCATTAAGGAGGGTTACAGTACTGCAAAGGAGGGACAGCCAGCTCCACAAACCCAGCAGCCAAGAGCTGCTTCAGTGTACTGGGCTGACCACCCACTTGGTGACATTCCTGCAGAAAGGAAGGATTGGGCATCACTGTGCTGGATGGAGCTTCTCAGTTTCAGAGAGAGCAGAGGCACAATGCACCAAGCTGTGACATAACTGCTGCCAGAAAACCACCTAGAAGGAAAAGTCTGACCCATGAGAGGTTCTCATGTACTGGCAGGGTAGAACTGCCAGAAAAATAACCCTGCCCAAAAGCTGCATGGTCCTGCTGCACAGCTGGGGTCCAGAAAGCCCTGGTGGGGCTGGGAGTGCAGCAGGCCCACGCTCACTTCTGCAGACAAACATGCCAGCCTCAGGCAGACAAAGGCTTTGATAGTTTTCTGCTACTCATGCAAAAGACCACTGGCATATGCTCTTAAATGCACTTCCCCATTTGGTTTGGGGCTTCAAAAACCGCCAGGCTGACATCAACAATGAAAAAAATGTAATTCCACCCCTTCTCCTTTCTGAATTTAGAATGATAAAGGACCAACAGTTATGTCTGGAGCAGGGAAGCAGATATTACACACATCTTGCTTACAAAATAGCTCTGGTTTTCATGAAACAAGTTTATTTTCCTCCCCCAGCCATTGATGAGCACATGACAACCGTACAGAATAAAAGCTCAACTCCTTAGTTCTGCTCACATTCACTCAACATTTGCTCTAATCAATTATCTTATTTCATGCAGTAAGAAAAGAATGAGATTCCTGTTATGCAGACATAATCAGTTACAGTATGAAGCTGTGTCTGTGGAACATTTCTGATTTTGAAAACTAATCATGTGGTCTGCCATTACATTTCTCTTGTAAAACACTGGGCTTTGACCCAACTTGTTCCTTCCCCCCTGCCCTTTGAAAACATTGAGGGCACAGCCTAGTCCGAGATCCCACATTCCTTCCCTGCAGAAGCCAGCCAGATTGCACTGTAAAGAACACATTTACTCAGGGAGGCAGGGTCTGTTTTTCTGGTTTATTGGAACATAAAAGCATATGTGGCTGTCCCCTGAGAGGCAGACAGAGAGGAGAGGGTGCTGCCTGTGACAGCGCACGGCTGTCGGAGGATGAAAGTCACTCTTCACACGAAGGGCTCAATATTGATCTCCAGGGCTGAGCAAGGCATGGTGAGCTCAAACTTGGTGATAACATCAGGGTGTATGACTCCAAGTTTCCCAATGCTTTGACCTTTGGCAAAGACCTCAGCACAGCGACCAGGAAAGAAAGCAGTGCCTGAAAAGAAAGTGAGAGAAAAATCAATATTTCTTTGGGCCAGAGCAGTCAATTGGCATTTAACGTGCAGAACAAAGCTCTCAGTACCAAACAGGTCTTTCTCTGTGCTGAGATGCTCAGAAGGGGCTCTCACTTTGTTGCATTAAGAGTCATCATGATTGACAGAGATCCAGGAAACACTGAGTTAAAAATAAAATGTAAAGCCCAAAGTGTGGGCATTTTTCACACTCCAATTGTTTTGACTAAGTTCCTCCTGCAATAGAAATTAGCACAGTTGAGTCAGAGGGCTACTGAAATGAAGAACTTTTGCAGCCTTTAGGCTATTTAACATCTGAATGCCTCCCACCTTAGTCTGTTTAAAGAAATAAAGGTTGCTGTCCTCTAAAGGGTAAGTAGGCATGTCACCCTTGATTGCCTGTCACATAATTAAAAACAACCTGCATTCCTCATCTGGAGAAGAACTTTTTCCTGTACATCATAAAACTGAAACAATGAACACTCAAAGGAAGTTAAAGATCATCTTCCTCTTACCTCAAACCAAGTCCCAGTTTTTAAATGTTACATGGAAGTTTTTTCCTTAAAAAGTAGTTAAATTTGCCATGAAGAACTTGGAGCAGCTGTGCAGACTTCTCCATGGAAAGCCTTTCCTACCTGGGAACCTCCCTGTGTGTGGTGGCTCTAGCAGCACTATACTCAAGCCTGTCTGTAGCAACTAAACTTGCATTTTTTTGCCTCTGTTCTGAGGTGAGTGGCATTTTTATCTGATAGCCCTTTGAAAGACAAACCCAAATCAAACCAGCCAGCCCCTCTTTCTGAACGAGTGGGGAAGCAAGGCACAGTGTGTGGGACATGCAGTGAGCAGTGCTGCAGGCAAAGGGAGAGGATGAAACAAGGCCTCTGAATCCTACAGATTCTGAATCCTCAAAAACCTCCTCCACCTGGTTCTTAATGCTGCTGCCTTCAGTGTCCTCCTCAAAAGGATCACAAGAATTTCCTGACAGCAACTTACTCTCTGCTTGCTCCAAATGCTACTTAAGGTTCAGGATCAGCCCAGGACATTTTACTGTGTGTATAAAGAGTTACTTAAAAAGGCAATAAGGGTTTAAATGAACCTCAAACCTCAGGATCATTTTCATGATACTCTGATCACTAGCAGTCAAGCCCAGAGTTATATTCTGTTAGCTCCCCAGTGGAAATAATTAATTTAAGAAGTGTCTCCTATGAGGTTTGTAACTTGCAGCTACAAGAACAGCAATTAGGTATTTTTCTTGCCCAAGTTGCTGCAAGTGCAAATTAACTTCAATGTCCACTTCTATTTTGGCTACCTTGTGAAATATGACCACAGTAGTAAATGACCACAGTAACATTGCTTAAAGGCTGTTTTAAAAAATATTCAAAATCAGAATCTTTTAAATAATCCTGTTCCAGTCTTAGCTACAAGCACCAACCAGCTACTTACACTGGATGTACAACAGTGAAATTACCTCACCCTGGATGCTACTGGCACATGACTCCAGCCAAAGAGACACTTGCCACTGCCAAGCTGCACTATTCAAAACAAGATGAAACAAATTTAGAAAAGAGTCAAATGTCACACATACAGATCACTCTGCAGACTGTGGGTGAAAACATAACCTAAAAATAAAGTTGCCTTTTACTTAGTGGTAAAGGCTTTCCTATTTGTAAATAAAGCTGGTATTGTACCAGAGATGTGAGCAGCACACAGAGACTTTCTTTTAGACACTCGACTGTGAGCTTGAACTGGCACAAGAGCAAGAACCAAGCAGAACTTCATAATGTTGGCATGGCACTCCACTATAAATCTGTAGGGAAAAAGAGCTTTGACAACAGGGTCAGTTAAAAAGCTGTGAGTCTGACTTGTCTGTTCTTCTGAGTTTCCTTCTGTGTAGTCTTGGGAAAGTTATTTTATCTTTTTGCACATCTAGACCCAGCTATGTCATGAGACTTAACTGTTTTTAAACTTGTTGCAGATATCTGATGGGGTCTAAAATAATACTGTACTCAGTCAATAATCAAAGGCAGTTTCCCAGAACTGTGCCACTTCCCATTGTGTGAAACAAGGCTGTTTTCATACACAACAAATGCTCTGCTATCCATCACCAGTTGTTGGTCTCCCAGTTCCAGTGAGTTCTGAATATGCTACCCCAGGCTATGGGTTAGACACTGAGCAGAATTTTCCATCTCAGGCAGCAACTGATGCTGGACCATGATGTTACTTTTATTTGTGCTTCCTTACAGCAAAGAGGGAAATATATAATTAATATCAAGGGGGAACATTTAGGTCCCCAAAGTGCAGGAAACAGCACCTTCAAACCACATCTCAATTTCTATTTAAGCTGACCCTGAAATGTTGGCTGCTTCACAGGGCACCTACCCCATGCTCTGCAGACATGGCAATGGCAGGGCATAATTCTGTGGCTGGAAAAGGTCAGAAAATAAGCAAATAAAAATGAAAGAACCAGTTAAAAAGTTTAGAGCCCCCATCTGTCCAGCCAACACATGGCTCTTGCACCAAAGAAACATGAGCTGAGAAACAGGTTTACAGAGAGTTTATGAACTCTGGTTAATAATGGAACTATTATTATGGTAATTGGCTGCACTACAGAATGTTTCAAAGCATATTCCTGCCTGCCAAAAGGGCCTCCAGACTGCATCCCACAGGGGGATCTAAAGCCTTCCTCATCTTAGTGACTCTTCCTTTGACCACACAGGTGGTAAGGGAAGGAGGATGGCATTAGACTGGGTGGTGTTGCCCCATGTGCCTCTGCCAGGGCAGCAGCATTTGGAGCAACTGTAAATTCCAGGTTAAAATATTCAGACATTGATAGGCAAGCAAAGAAAAAAAAACCCACTCAGAAGAAACGTGAAAAACCTGAAGAAAGGGGGGAAAGAGAAACAAGCATTTGTAGCTGGGGGAGAGCTTTGACTGAGGGACCAACCACAAGCATAAAAGGAGACCTGAGCTAGAGGAACCTGCTGTGCTGGGGCAAGACACAGGCTCCAGGAGGACCTGAGAAACTCATGGAGCAGGACAGTGAGCCAGGAGGGTCACCAAAATAGCCAGGAAACAAAAGGTAAGGACTCCTTTCATCATAACTTGTGTGTGTCTGGTATTATCAAGTAAATAGCAATGGTGGTTAGGATTTCCAGGAAAGCTTCTGTTATGGAGTGGGCAGTGTTATGTGACTTCAACTCTTGAAGGAAAGTAAAAGCTTCAGAGTGAGAGTCAAGGCTGTATGAAAGATGTGCTGAAGCTGCTTGCACACATGGGGAATCAGCAAAGAGTGCACAAGCTGTTACCTTGTGTGTATAAATCCCACCAGAAGCTGAAGCCCAGTGCTCTTAAGCTTCAGTAAAGCCTTGATGCCAAAGGAGTCTTTCCAGAATCACTGACAGCTGTGACCTGCAGCTTTTGAGCAGGAGTTCCCCAGAGTTTGTCCTGCCTGTCTATGCAGTATCAACAACAGCATGGCTGTGAAGAGCATGGTCTTCCTGAAGACACTTTCCCATGTCAGGCAGGCACAAAAGCACACCTGGAGGCCCCACTCTGAGCAGGAGTGTTAGGAAGGGACTGTGTTTGCTGCTGGTGCTATCATCCTGAAAGGCTGCTCTTGTAGGTCCAGCTGGTTGGTTATACCATAACTACACTGAGAGTCAAAATTAATTTAAAAATTGTACTTACTCTACCTTCTACTGTAAGGGTAACAGATTTATCCCTCTTGACTTAGTAAATCCTTTCTGCTCTGCACACAAATAATCTTCATAAACTTCACCTTGAAATCCAGTCAGAGATTGTATTGTCCTTGATGACAGAGACCCAGGCAATGCCAGAGGAAGCCTGACGGTCTAGCAGTGGAAATCCACCTCCTAATGTGTGAGGTGTGTAAGTGGTAGTTAGGGGAAGGGCTGGGGTGAAATCCAATATGCATTCCTGAAGAAGGGATGCCAAAGCCAGCCCTGTCTTATGCTGACACACTACACGCAAGGGAAAGACAAAAGCTGCTTCTCGTGGCTGCAAGTATGAATTTAATTTCTAATGTTCAGTGATGTAGAAATAATACCTTTAATTAAAGCTTCTGTAGCATGTCCTCAAAATCCATAATTGCCTTTCTGTGTTCAGGCAACAGGGCCACTTTGATTGCTTTGGGGTAATTCTTTGGCCAATAATCCAATAGAGCATGTAGTCTTTAGCACATTTTCTGGCTAATTGACCCTCAAAGAGCTCTGAGTTCCCTGCACTCTTTGTTGTCAAACACCTTGCACAGTTTCTTTTCTCTACCTTACTCTCCCCCCCTTTCAAAAAGGAATAGATTAAAGCTGTATTATAGGCCTGCAGTTGCATTAAGCCTTCAAACCCACTTGTTTGTTCCTGTAATTTGAAGGAACATTGGAAGCTGAAGCTTAAGAAGGTAACAGAGCAGAGCTTATCTGGCCTCAGTGGCCTTTCATCTTAATTCTCCTTCCTTTAGTGACTCCAGCTGCCCTTTCACTACCTCATCCTGCCTCACCTAGGGAAGTATTTTGCCTGTGCTGCACTGGCTGGAATTCAGTTTTGTGAGGATCAGGTTCCTCGCACTTCTGACAAATTCCCTCTTTTGGCAGAAAATGCAAATCAAATGCAGAGTCAGGGGGCACTGTCAGACCAGGCAGAGTGTTAAAAGGCAGCCACCTCTTTCTGCCCACACACACAACACAGAAAGGCTCCCAGAACCTTAAGCAAACCAACAGCAACCTCAAATTACATCTTGCCACGGAATGATTTACCTTCAGCTAACTCTTAAAATCACAGACATCTCAAATCTTGCATGATTTTTGGAACATAATGAGAGACCAGTTGTTTTCATAAGCTGCACATGGTCAGCAGTTCTTCTCCCTCATATTCTCAAGCCCAGAAAAACCACACTTTGGGATCAGTGGGATATTTATTAACTTTAATCTCTTGATTTGTAAATCCTGACTAAAGCTCTGACAGAACAACTGCCATTTGCCCAGATCACACCTAACTGTAGTGACACATCAGGATATTCAAATTAGTACAATTACATTTAATTATTTATCCCTCTCAAGAAAATAATTAACACTTCACAAAAATTGCAGGATCAATATTTGTATGATGTGAATGAATATGTCCTTGTCTAAAGGGCATCTTTCATTCTGATCTCCTCTGTTTTTCCAAAAGCCTCCTCATACAGGGCACAGCAGAAGAGGGTAAAGTGACAATCAATTATTTATCTGGACTGCTACACTGGATATCCAAAAATAGAGTTGAATATTAGAGTCCTTGTGCAGACAATAAGGCTGGGAACATGAAGCATCATCCATAAATTTGCAGTGTTCATCTTCTTCTATCACACCTAAATCAGTGGCTGAGTTTTTATTAATTTGTATTTCAGGGAGGGGGTGAGGAAAACTTCTATCTCACAAGAACCCTCATATATGACCCTCTAAGCTGGATTTGTTTTCATTCTTGCTGTGGAGTGTCCCAGGAGCTTTAACAGAGGTTGTTTGGTGTGGCTGGATGTCAGAAAGTGGCTCAAGAATGCAACAGGTTTGAGGCACCTCTTTATTCACCTGTGTTATCCTCAGGATTACAGCAGCCTCAGACACTTTAAATTATCTGGGTAAAACCACTGTGTCCCTGCCTTTCCTAATGGAAGGTAATACTTGGGTGGATGCTGAGGCTAAGGAATGAAGATATTTTGGGTCACTGATCTGAGTAACAACATTTCTCTTACTCAGTGCTGGGGCTCTCTTATTAAATACTCCATGCAGAAAAAAAATGGAGGAAACCTAGGAAAAAATCTATCACATTTCATGTATTTCTCTAGAAATCAGTATTTGTGATAAAGATCAAAAATTTGCCATTGTGGGGCAGTTGTGAGAAACAGCAACTCTCCACTGGAGTTTAGTTGCACTGCAGAGTTACCATTACACAGCTAATCTTTGCTATTAGGCTGGTTTATCTGATTTATCCAGATTTATCTGAAATGGTACACTCAAAAAGTCACAACCTAAGCTGATATTATGCCACAGCTATTTTGTCTATAAAACTAAGGAATTCCTAATCCCAGATAATGATCACTTTTTTTAAAAATAAGAAGTCTTGCTTTTTCACTTGAGTTAGAGAACACAAAGCCCCGAATATTAAAAAACTTAATTTATTTGTGTTTCATGGGCGTTTTTATCACTCTTTGGATATCTAAAGGAATGATTCATCCTTGCAAACAAGAGAATCTGTCAGAAACTAGGAAACAATAAACCATATGCTTTCTGGCAGGGGTGATAACATAGTCTGTGTGCAGAGCAAGGCAGCAGGTTTTAGCTTGTTAGGCTCTGCTTTCACACAGGCACTGGAGAATAACAAGAACCAGCACTAAGCCAGCCTGCAAGTCTACTTTAGTGTGTCATGTTTGCTTTGCATGTTTAATCACCCCATGTCCTAGACCAAGCTGCCCTCCTGCCCCAGTGACTTGACTGAGACAACCAAGAGCCACCTGATGTTCTGCTTTCACAGCTCCCCCATTTCATGCCTTTCAGAAAATGACTTGACAAACTGGCATGGAATAATAATACATCATTAAACAATGAATTTCTGCAGTCACTGGAAGTGTTCATCCCTTAGCTTTAGCAACTCAGGCTTATGGTACAAAGCAATACCTCGTGCCTGAAGCACAGTGGCTCCAGCAAAACCAGAAATGCCTGAGCTGAGTGTGAGTTGGGCATTTCTTTGTGTATCTGCTCTTTTCTAACATATGCACCACAAGCAAAGACAAAGTCAGTTCCTCCACCATGGGCAACAGATATCTTTGGAGCCTGCATTTACACTGATCTAAATGTTTGAGACACTATTTTGGAAATTTCATGTTTAAAATGTTATTGTAGAAATAAAAAGAAAAGAAAGTAAGATTAAATTTGAAGCACTCCCCTTCTGCTTTAATATCTGAGTCAAAAAATCACACCAGACTGGAGAACTGCTAAACTGCAAAGTATAAAACTGACATGCTCACATTTGGTGGCATTAATATCAGTATGTAGTGAAAATGAAAGGAGCTGCACGCTCAGTTTGCCTCCACCCACTGCAGGCTGAGCAGATGAAAATGGAATTGAAGGATGGAGAGGTGGGGATGGGCAAATATTGCATTTCTTCAGAGAAGCCAGAACTGCCCCTGCCCCTCAGTACTTGGATCACTGCCCCTGCTCCCTGAGAAAGGAGCTGTGCTATTGCTGCTATTTCTGCTACTGCTTGGGTGAATCATTTCTTTTATAAAGAAGGCTTGGCAATATTGAAAATATAGTTGATTATTAAGATATAATTTTCTATTTAGAAGTGTAAAAAGTTGGAAATTACCTAAATCTATAATTAGACAACGCAAAGCTGTGCCAGACATTTAAAATTCTTGATGCAAGGAAGACTTTTACCTGTTAAGACTTGTTATGATGTGTGATTAAAAAAGAGAGTTGCCTTTGGGGGCCAAAACCAAAGGAACTAAACTCTGAAGAGGCCTCTCCAGTAAAGGAAGAGCAGAAAAGGAGAGTTGTCAGGGAGAAGACACTGGCACCTTGAGCTCAAGGAACACATTTAGATGGTTCTGGGAGTTGGCAAAACTGATAGAAAATGAAAACCCTTAACTGTCAGGAGAAATGCTGCCACTCCTTGGAGCATGCTTCACCTCTCAGAAAAAATGCAATGGGAAGAAAAATACTGTAATCTTTAATAGTTAATACTTGCAAAAAGAGGCTCTAGAAGACAGCTTGACACCAGAAGATAGCTTGTGTCTCTTTTCAAATTGACTTGACACGTTTCCTCACAGTGTTTTAGCAGTTGCCATAGGGGTTTTTTTCCCCTCCCACTACAGGACACATACTTCTAAATGAGTCAATTAAAAGGAGCTTCTCTTATAAATTAATCTTCTGGATTTGAGAAACTAATACTTTCTTTGTTCCCTAATTGAATTTCTTTTATTTCACATGTGGGGAAAAAAAGAGTGTCAAACATAATTTGGTGATGAAAGTTTAAAAGACAGAGAAACAGGAGTGGAAGATCTTCAGAAACAATTTATTTGATAAATGAGTACTAGCAGTTTCACAATAAAAAATGAGGAATGTTTTTGGCCAAAACTCTATCCATATTTAGTGCTGAGTGAATGTGGTCAAAAACAAGAAAGCTCTTTAGAGACAAAAATGAGAGAATTTGCACTTCAGAAAATGTGATTAATAACAGTGGCTGAAATTCATCAAGGAAAGGAAAAAAATTAGGAAATATTAATTACTGGCTGCAGTAAAGACAGCATTTTAAGAAGACTTAAGAATATTGGAAATAAATTCTAGGTAGAGTACTTTCACTTACTAACAAGACTGGTTGAACTTTTATGAGACAGAAGTGTATTAAATTTTTAATAAATATTTCTTTTCATCTGGGGTGGGGGGAGGTATTGTTGAGTAGAGTAAGGTGTTGTCCAGTCCACTGAAAAAATTAGGAATATGTCTGGTTACATCTAAAAGGATTAGAATGTTTCTAAAGCACCAGGAGTCTCAGGCAAATACCCTGCCTGCTCCTGGTAACTTGGAGTAACAACACTGGGAATTCAGCAGTACCAGAAAAATGTTAATGTGCTGCCCATATTCCAAGGTGGATGATCTAAGTTGATCCTCAGGGATAAAAAAAAAACTGTGGGGAATTTGCAGAAGTGAAAGTAACAGGAGTGGAACAGAGTGAATTACCAGCTGATGTGTTTTATCAAGACTGGATTTTCAAACAAATGTGATTGTCTACCAAACTCGGGATTTGAAAGGCTATAAATGTAACTAAAAGGGTGTGATGGCACCTATAAGAATGCCAGTTAAGTGGACTAAGAGTTGTCAGATACTTCCCAGCATGTCAGAAATGATATTTGGAGGCCTGCTACAATTGGCACGTTTCCCTTAGTTATCTATGAGTAAATAGACAATTATTGACATTTGTGACCAATGCAACAGCTGCCAAGACAGGCAGCAGAAAGGCCAGGACTTCCATTAAGGGCAATCAAGCTACAATTTCTTAAAATAAGGCAGGTATTAATAATGGCAAGCTCAATATGAGCACTAAACATCTGTATATATTTCAGTCTCCCAATCTGAGCTGCTCACTGGAGATAGATGGTACAGTTCAATTCCACACATCTAACTTGGAATTAGTCCCAGATTTTCTTCCTCTTGTCTTGTGAATTGAGGTTCACGGTCTAAATCTTCCTTTAAAGTTGTTTATTGTGTAATTATTATTATAAAAGCCAATGTTTATTGATGTTCTTAGTTAAGGAGATGACTATTACACCTCTAATTTCACAGCTGAACCTTACTAAATGAGAAGCTATTACTATGATTTACTGTGGAATTAAAATTTTCTACACTTTACCACACCTTTCATTTAATTAAATAATGGCAGTGAAAAGAAGGGAGTGCAACTTCTTCTGTTT
>VZRX01005570.1:0-15824 GCA_013398075.1 Notiomystis cincta | reverse complement strand
TTTTTTTTTTTTTTGGAAAGACAACTGTCAGTTACTGAATGAAGCAAGAGTTGGTATTTATTATGTACAGTCATGCTGAACCAAACAGGCTGACTTCCCAGCTTTGCCAAGCTGATCATTACCTTAAAAGAATGAATGGCATGAATATTTAGTTAAAAACAATTACATTAATAAATTCAAGAGTTAGCTGAAATCCCTGAGAATCAATCCCATAGAAAAAAGCCTCCTGTCACAGGCTGAGTCTCTTTAGGGATTACTTGTTTTCATGAGAATGTTATTTCACTTTTGTCTTGGAGGCCAGTGGGGCAGCCAGGGGAGCAGTAGCCATGCACAGATTTCCCATAACATTTTCTGTGAACCTGTCAAGTTGTTTTGTTTTGATAAAGCAAATTTTGTTTTGATATCTTCCCTTTTCAAAGAGTTTGTGCTCAGTTAAATTCCATGTGCAAAGCATGGAGACTCCTGAAAGGTACTGCAAACCCAAGGGTTCTTCCTTAAATAAGGAGCTCTTAAATGTTACATCAGGAGAGAAGATAATTACACCTTCTACTTCACACCACTCCTTTGAAGACTGTGATATATAATCCACTGTCAGGATTTCCTAAGCCCTTCTTTATTCTTTTAGCCTAAGTAAGGCTTTACTGTGGACCCAAACCCCATGATTAACATCACCTCCTGTGATTGTTGTCCTGATTTCTGGAAGAAAATTGTCATCTCAGATGGTCATGCAAAAGCACAAGATGACTAAAATATTGCAGAAAACATACCTGTTCCTGATTAAAATTTGAAATTAAGAATATCTTCCAATATAATAATTAGAATGCCTCTAGTTTTCAATGCAAGGGGACTGAAACCAATGAAAGTGAACTAAAATTAAGTAATTTTATGAAATTACCTGAAAACATATGACCAAATTTGTTGTCTCTTTCCATCTGTATTTTTGTAATTTAAAAATTATTTGTTTACCTTCTAATCATACACATCCGTGCTGATATTGACATTTTATTAATGGTATGGAATGGTTAAATCTCAAAAATTGTATGCATTTTTTTATTATGGAGCACATACAAGTTTGAGAATTGATCATCCTCTTTTCCATCTATATTTGATTATGGATGCCCATGCCATAAAACAAAGAGAAAACCCATAATGCTTTCCCAGGCCAGTAGGTTTCATTATCAAAAAAGTTAATTCTGTGCATTTTAAAGCAATGGGGAGTATTTCATACTTGTGTCTTTAAAACTTTAATTTTGTAAGTTTAGTGGTAATAAGAAAATAAAAGGGTTCCATTAGTAACTTTTGGAAACTGGAAAGCCTTGAGTGTCAAATGTATGTTGAAATCCTCAAATTCAGTCACTTAAAAGCCTCTCTTCCTTAAGGCTGCTCTAAACAGCTCTTCTCCATTTATTACCTAGCTCAGATTACACCAAAGCACAGTGCAAAGGCCAGGGGAACATTACAATTTCACCCATATTTTCTAGCATCTGTACTTTTTTCACAGGTGTTGCTATAGAGGCAAAACCACTCTGACTTTAAGGTCAAATCACAGGGCACTTAGGTGTTGGCAGAACAGAAGGAGCTCAAATAACCACGATTTGCACATATGGACCAAGCAGGACCATAGCACAGGCATTTCATTTTCCAGTTTGGAAAAGTGTCAAATATGTGCCCAACACATCTCTATCTCTTCTCTGCTGCTCATTTTAAGCTACATTTTATTCCCTGTATTGTTTTTCAATAATCAGTGGAACTATTTTAATCAGTTACACAAGGAGTAAAAACAACTGGCCTAAACCCTACCTTTACACTGTGTTGCTTACTGATCTCAAGCTTTGTGTAAGATTATGGGCAGAGACAATACCTCTAAATCTCTCTAAATCAGAGCCCTAGGATAAACCCATTTCTTGCTGTACAAATTTGTAATTTGGCATAGGCAATAAAACAGCTTTGTGCAGATGCCTCTAAAAATCTCTGCCATGTGTAATGTCCTGATTTCAAACCTCTGAAGTAACTGGCACTGTTCTTATGAATTATTTCAGTATCCAGAGGTCTCTAAGATGTTACAGGGTATCTTTGTTTCACTGAGCAGTTACCTTGCTCCATCATCTGCCCACAACTTTCTCACACATGCTTAACTGACAAACTGTGAATCAAGTTTAAAAAAACCAAAGATAACAAACAAATAAGCAAACCAACCACTAAAAAACCCAAACAAAATTCTCCAAGTTACTCTTGACTTCCAACCAGCTCTGCAGTGAAGGTCTCAAGCTGAGCTGGTGCAGTGACACTGCATTTGCTATGGCACCAGAGTATCAGCCATCTGCATTGATACCAAGGTTAAATTCCAATGTCAAGACAGCTGCAAGGAATCCATGTGCCATCCCAGGAGAGTTTCTGAATAATCACTGGTGAAACAGAAAGTAGTAGATTCTTTTCTTCTTTTTTTTTTTCTTTTTGCTATAACCAAAAGCCACAAACTCCTTGTAATATATTGCACATGACAAGGCATAATCCACCCTCTGCACTAAATGTGTCGTGGAGTAATGTCATGGGAATGCAGGGATTTTGAGTAAGCATTGTAAATCTCACAGCAACAGGAATACTGAGCAGCACTAATATGTAGAAATAACTTCTTCCCTATGTTAGGATTGTTTTTGAGGTCTTTTTCCAGTTTCTTGAAATCAGCTGTCATGTTACAACACAGAATATAAAACACTTGCAAACATTTTTCAGTGCTAAAGTAAATGATTGATATATCTATTAAAAAACAGCTACAGAAGAATTTTGAATAGGAATAGACCAGTTCAGTTAGACTTCAATGGCAGCTGAGTACCCAACTCCCAGAGGCTCTTCTAACTCCCCACTTCCAGATAAGAGGCTTTGCTATTACATGTTCTGTGCTTGACAGAATTAGAACCAGAAGTATAATTGTACTAAACATTCTTCTGGTCAACCTGGGAATCCTATTAACAATATTCTAACAAACCCATTGAGAGTCTGCCTAAATAATACTGAGCAAAATAGTACTTTCTCAAAAAAAGGAGGCAAAAAAAGCATCAATATGTCTGACACAAGCCAGGAGACTACTTAGCTCAAGGGTTATGTTTGGCATCTTGGCAGCACACTGCAGAACAGGGAGACACCAAACAAATTTCCATTAAAATTCGGTGACCAGAAGAGTTAGGTCAGGCTGCCAGGGACCCTGTGTCAGTGCCACTATTCCAGGAAGTGCAGAATGGAGGCACTTCTTCAAGCTGAGTCAGTTTGAGTCAGTGTCTCGTATCTCTGAACACCCCTGCATGCCATGTGAACAGAATCACAGCTGCCATCCCAGCAGCCATGCTTTTCTATTCTGTATTTTCTACATTGTTATTTTAGGTAGCAGAATAGATGAGTTGCTGGTGCTGCTCTCTTCCATCAACCTGTGTTCTTGCAATGAAGGAATCAGGTCAGCCTGCTTGCTTTCTCTCTTACATGCACAGGCACATACACAGAGGAGATTCTGCACTTAAGGATGTTATTTTTAATTCATGTGCAGCTCACCCTGTATGGAGAAGGAAGAGAGCTGTTATACAACTATCTAAGCAGCAGGGTCAGTCTCAAAGATAGCAGGTCTTTGAATGAAAATTATAGAAGGTATATATCTTCACATTAATGTATAAATAAAAGGTACCTATAAATAAAAGCTATAGATAAAGTTAGAAACCAAAAGAGAAGGTGTAAGAAGTTGCCTTTTCCAGGCTCTGTTAGCCAAGCAGAATACAGTGAGTGTCTGACACATTCATCAGTTCAGGGAATTCCTATGTACCCTTGCCATCAGCAGATTAATTGTTAAAAACAGCCCATGAAGCTCAGGGCATATGCTGTATTATAAGTTCCCTTAAAAAGCTGTGAACTCACAAACTACATTAAGCTACTCAGGACAGCTCACAGAAAGACAGCAATGCCATTTTACAATTAGTGAATGCAGTCAGTGCCTTTTCACTATCATTCCATCATGCTGCAGTATGACAGCACATATCATGGCATTAATCCTTAGTCTCTACTGCTGAGAAAAACAAAGTTTTCCTCAGATTGTAGGGGAACATTTAAGTTAAGAACAACCTCTGCTGTACACTGCAGTTCTTTCTTCCTTACCTTCAGCTGCCTTGATGGTATAGCCATTCTCTTCATTTGGTGGTACTTCCAGGAGCTGCATGACCCTGTCCAGCAAACCATGGATGATCTCAAAGCCGGGGCTTTTGTTGTAATAAATTGCACATAAATGTCTGTAGTTCCTTGCCCCTACATCTGCAGAAGAAGGAAGCAATTATGTTACCTGGGAAACTTTATCACACTTCTAACCTTGCCTTTTGCATCATTTCTCTTCTTCTACCCCGAGAGGCACTTGTGGCTGAAAGGAGAAATAAGTATTTAAAATGGCTCCTCTGACAGACCTGTCATATAGCCTGAGGAAATAATGGAATTTCTTTAACCCACTGGACTCTCACAGTCAGAAATGTAAAGAAAGATTTAAAGTACCCTATGCCTTGAGCAGAAAAGAGGGTTGTTATATACAAGTATCTTGTATGCAGTGACAGGTACCAAGTGTAAAGCTAAGTGTTAAAGAAATTTAAAATAGACAAGCCAAAATGCAAATACCCAGCAGACATGGAGAAGCTTGTGATGCTGGTGGGAAAGCTAAATATTTATAGAACTCGGCTGCAGAACAACTACCAGCACAAAGCAACCAGCCTACAACCTGAAATGAGTGTAACAATGTCAGTATTGGGATCTGTGAAAAGCTCTGAATTCGCAGAGGTTCCCAAATCACAACTGATGCTTTCTGGGATCATCTTGCACATGCCCACAACAAATTATGAAAAATGTGCTACACCACACACACCCAAGACAGTGACATGAGTATCTCCCACTTTGGACAATTCCTTAAGTCAAACCCCTGCCTTATGCCTCCTGACATGACTGATTTCAGCAGAATACGTTTCCCTTGATTTAAGTTTTCAGAATGAGTATGCAGTAGCCTGTTGTTATACTTGTACCTTGAGGCTAGCCCATTGCACTGCACACTGTCTAGGACTACTGGGGCCTGCTTTTGAGGCTTTACTCAGTGTGGGTTTCAGCATTTGGATCAAGTCAACAGAACCAAGCTCAAAGAAACAAGAAAAGGAATGAGTTTTTCAGGCAGCATAGAGTTAAGCAGTGAAACTTCTTTACCACAGGATTTTGTGGATGGGAGGAGTTTATACAGCTCTGAGGAGGCAGATGAAGTCCATAGCTGATAAATCCACACTTCTTACTACAAAGAACCACACTGATGCTGGGAAGTTCCTGAGCAGCTACTCCTGGCCATAGAGCAGGGGAGCCTCTGGCAGCATTATCCACCTGTACCTCAGAAGCTCTCCTGCTTCTGCCCTGACAAGCCCTTTTAGCTGGAGTTACAGTCAGGGCACTAATATCTACCACACAAGAAATTAGAGATTAAATGGAATTTACTTTTTTGTTTATTTCCTCCAACTAAACCTTTAGTGACAAAAAAAATCTTTCAGGAACTAAACGGGAAAGCATTTCTCAAGTGACCAGATACACACAGGTTAAAACAGACAGTAAAACACAGGGGCAGAGCTACACACAAGATGAAAGCTCAGCCTTTTTGAGACACAAGTTGTTCAGAACTTCTAGGGCAGCCACTTGGTAACACTGCTGCAAGTTCTCTCATCAGTCACTGGAAGCTGAACTTACTGTAGCAGGAAGTCTGCATTTTGTCACTCAGCATTTTTTTCTTGTCACTATAATTATGTGCAGTGTTAAATAATGCTGGAGAATCCAACCTTGAAGTTAAAATGACAAAGGAAATGGCAGGAAAGTAAAGGCTACAGAGAAAATATCAATAAATGCAGCATCTGATTTTGGGTCTGAGCACTCTGGCTGCTTTGTCTGTGTGTCACATGTGTGTCTGTTTCCCAGCACTACTAAGATACCAACCAGCAGTGCAGTCATAGATGGTTGACAATTTATTTCATGTTGTATTTATTTCATGTTGTATTGAGCCACAGAATAGAAAGGAATTTTCCCTTCCCTAAGACAGCATGTTCTTTGGGCTAGAGATTCAGTAGAATGGTTTCTTTTTTTTATGAGTCATTATGGGAGCAGATTTTGTGGCAACTATCTGAATTTTAATTTCATTATGATTAAGACAGTCAGTGGTGCCTTCAGACCAGAGTTCTTAACTAAAGCATCAGAAATAAACATACACAACATTTTTTATACCTCATGTTTTCAATTTTAGGAATCATTGTAAAGGACAGATTACTTTTTTCACAAGCTATAAAACTTACTCATATCACAACAGTAGAAGTTCATTCACTACAAGTGATAAGAAGAAAAAAAGATATTGGGAATTGTAGGCAAAAGCTGGCAGATGTTAGAAATGCTTCAGTTCTTTGTAAGTCACTTAAGAGCTCTCATGTCATGCCATGAAACATTTCTATTTTTCAAGTGAGCTTGCCAAGTATGTCAACCCAAATTATATAAAAATGTATGTATGTGTGTATATATTTCTGAGACTTCAAAGCACTTCCTGGGAATGCTGCTGAAAAACAATCCAAAGGATGGGCAGTTGCTTAGGAATATGTGAGCCAAAAGAGTGCAGAGGAAGATAAAGCAACATTGTACACTGCTCCCTTAAAAATTAGAGATGCTTCAGAAAAATGACCTGGTGGTCTGAAAGGGGACACCTGCTCATGCAAACTTGTCTTTTAGCCTCCCAAGCTATTTTCTTCAGATAACCAATGCTCCCAGATAGTTGGAAATATGCTTCAAGAAGTGGCAGCAGCTGTATTCACAGATGATGTAAATTGTGCTAAATGTGTGCTACCATAAGCTTGCCAGATCCTCCAAGATCTCTGGTCAGAGGTGATTTTCTAATGGATTAATTTCTTTTGTTGTGGTGAGAGAAAGGGTATTGTCTGTTAGGCCTGGTGGTAAAGATGCTGATTTATACCCTAAACTAGTGTAACTATCCTACAGAAGGGATTACTGAGTGCTACAAATTACCCACACAAACACTGTGCAATATATTCAAAATCAGCACAATTCCTTCTGCCCTGAGAAAAGAGTTTTGTTCAGATTTGGTTCCATTTAGATATATTAAATCTGCCACACATTTTGCTAATTTAATACATCAAAACTTTCTGTCAGATAAGTCTGAAGAGAAATATGTTCAGTTCACCTTGTTAAGCACAAGTTCTGTGTAAGAAGGTACTTTATTAAAACCCAGTGTGTTTAAAAGAGTTAGGTTCATTCACACATGGATGACTGCAAGATATCATTTCAAATACAGTTAATGTCAGCACTCTTTTGACCCATACTTTTGAAATTATTAATTGAAAATTCTGCATGCCAAAATCATGAAATAATAAAATTAAATTAAGTCAGTCTGATGACATAAGCCTTGTGCAGGAAATCTCATTCCATATGTGAGAGGACAACTCCACATTTTACAATGTTTGCAGTTGCCTTCCTCTGCTCCCCCCTCCCCTTTAAACTGTTTATTAGGCAAGTTTAATTCTGGAAGTCAATGTGGCAAAGACAGTAGTTATTCTAAACACAACATTAAAGCCCATTTCAGATACTGCTCACAGTCTGTAAGTGCACAGTCCATGTGAGGGCTGCCCAAGAGCGGCGAGCACAAAGCTGCTGCCTCAGAAGTCTTTGTCTGTTGCAATGATTCCCATCCAAATGAAGTACACCACAAAATCATTCTTTATAAAACTGTTAAGGAGCCATCCACATAAATAAAAGTTTTCAAGAGCCACACTTGACACACATGAAATAAAAGTAACAATTTAACTCACAAATTTTATTATGCCAGAGTAAATAAATGTGCCCCTTAGGCCAAGATAAACAGCCCCACTCTTGGTTCTGGAGAATACTGATGCTATTCTGCCATCTGTCCCATGTTTTTTGCATTCTAGCTAACTGCATGCCCAACAAGGAATGAGCTGCACCACCAAACTGTCTGTATTTAATAAAAAAGAGTCTACGTGGTTTGCTAAATCTGCTTGTTTTGCTTGGCAAGGCTCTTTTTTCCTTCAAGAAGGAAAAAAGGTAATCTACAAATTAAATTCATCACCAAAGCAATTTACTTGCTGTTTTGTTTATGCCTTATATAAATCTTTGTTTTGCAGATCCCAGATACTTTAAACACAACCACTAAAATCTGAAACCAGATAACGAAACAACAGAACCATTTCCACCACTGAATTTAAAATAAAGTCAGCCTTTTTACCAAGGCAAAACTACACTGAACTCCTCCCAAAAGCTGTAGCTTGGGCACCCCTTTTCCCTCAATATGCCAAAGAGAAAGAAACGAATCAGTAAAATTTAGGCAAATTTTTAACATTTAAAATTCTGTTTTTACAGTTTATTTTACTGTGATACATTTTTCCTGATAAAGGTAATTTGAAATTTGGATCATATACGTGAAATCAGAGCAAAGAGGCCCCAAAACACAGGGAGGATTTCACTGAAGCTTTTGGAAAGTGAACCATCTGCTTTGGCTGTTTCATGTACAACAATTAAGGCTAGAGAACAATTCTAAGGCAGCCACACTTTCTTAGCATAGGTGGATGAATTGGAAAGATAAGAATAATATTTTTATTAATGAGAGGAAATTTTATACTGTGGAGCCTTTTATTTATGGATACAGTTTTTTACACAGACTTGCTCCATTCTCTACTCTGTATCTCTGCTACCAATCTCATTTTTCATATTGGTTATCAGCTTCCCAGAAAATTTGGGAGAACAAATACAACAATCCTGTTTAAAGATGATGGAAAAGGGATTCATGTTGGGGCACACTGACCCCAAAATCTTCCTCTGAATAACTGCTCTCTGGGATAGAATCTGCCTATAAACACAACCTGCTCTTCCCAGGCTCGAGACATTCTGCTTTCCAGCTGACACAGCCCTGCACATCACTGGACTGCAGTGATCTGAACAGGCTCTAGTACTGTAACAGCAGCATGCCCTTGGTATTTCTGCTTTCCAAGGTTTGCCACTTGCAAACACTACCAGCAGGTAATTTCTCTTAGGAGTTACATGCCCAGTAAGAATATCAGTTACATTCCTGATAAGGATGCAAAGGAGCACTGGATTAAAAGCAAAAAAAATAAGCACATCAACACAAGCAATTTAGAGCAGGTTATTTTTTGGTGTGAAATTGTCTTGTGTTTATCCTTGCAGTTTTTCAGTATCCTTGACAGATTTGACAGAATGTTTGGATGCCTAAAAATAGTTGCAGTGTATCTCCTTGCACTTTTGAGAGAGCATCTAAATTGAACAATGTTTCTGGCAACTCTAAAATCCAGCTGGTAAACTAAGCTCTTAAATCTTGTGCTGTGCACTTTAATGCAAAACCCCATTGTAGTATGGAATGACTATTATTATGGGAATGCCTATTTTAAAGGAAATACAAATTTACTTACTATTTCCAATTGGTATGTAAGTGTATTTCCATTATCAAAGATTCTGAGGAACCTTCTCTTCTTACCTGTGTTAGGATCTTTTACTACAATGTCAGAAATCTCGAAGAGTTTGAGAGGCAGGGGCATCTTTCTGTTGGCAGCAATAGTTTTCAGCAGCCCAGGAAGGAGGGTTGTACGTGCCACCTGCAGGACAAACAGAGATGCTGCAAGTCAAATATCTTGTTTTCTTCTTTTTTTTTTTTGTTTTGTCCATTCGTAACAAGAGTTTAAAAGTAGTCAAGTGCAAATACTGCACTTATCTCTTATCTTTAAACAACTTTGATTTAGAATTATTAAACCTGGAAATGTACATTCTCTCCATGTTCTATATACTGCATTTTCTCAAAGAGTTTGTATGTGAGCTTAATTTTACAGGTTGCAGTGCAGGGTAGAAAAATACCATAGAAAGTGAAAAAAATCCCATAAATTTACTCTTACTTATACAAAAGGCAAATTCTAACTGCAGTTTTGAAAATATCAAGTGTTATCTTTATACTACAGGAAAATGCTATGTAATACTCAGTCAGGGACAACCTGAAATCTATAAAAGATGTGTTCAAAGAATCAAGCAAGAGACAATCATACCTGTGAATGTATCTGTAAGAACAGAAACATTTCCTGTGTTCTCCATTCAAATACTTCCTTTGAATTGCACTTTTTAATTTGTCAAACTAGAAGAGTCTGACTCAGTAAATCTAATGTAAGAGGGGTGGCAGTGACTGCAGGTTAAAAGTCACCATGTGCTCAGCCAGTTACCTCTTGTGCTTGGTCATGCAGCATTTCTGTCTATTTATCCCACTTTTCATAACCAATGAAGAGTTCCAGCTTCACACTCAGTGTAAGATGGGCCCTGGCATCATCCTGCCCTTCCCTTGCTGGCAGAGGACAGGGGATGGGGAGAGCCATGCTGAGACTCTCATCACAACTACCATCTAAAGCTAAAAGTTTATAGTGCATTGCAAAGAGCAATCCTCCCCAGTTTTCAGGGAGACATACAGATTTTAAAAGATTGAAGCTCTTTTTTCCACAAGGAACTATCCATCCAATACTAACCCTGCTTAGCAGCACTGCTACTGCAAAGGCCTGCAGTCTTGCAAGAACAGGAGTCTGAAATTATACCTTGTTAGAAAGGCTGCCATGGTTTCTCTTTTTGTTCACACTTTATTGTTTGGTGGGGATACATTCTATATTACTCACTGTGATCACTATGCTAAAGGATAGAAATGAGCAGGTAGGTGGTAATGGTCTGAACAGGTTCCAACAGTGTCTTGCATGACTGCTTATTTGTGGTACCAAATAAAAGGTGTGCAAAAATTCTGTTCTTGAATCTCAGAGCAGCAGAAGACTGTTATCAGTATTAGAGATAAGATCTAGGAAGGTATTTCAGAAACTCTGAGAAATCAGATGTACTGAAGGTCTTAAGGGAAAAAAAACACAAGTCACAAAATATTAATACCTCACAGACCCCTGAAACTTTTCAAAACCTTTCTAAAGTGAGTTTACCTTTGTATTTCTTAGGCTAGAAAGAAAAAAAAAGGGGCCTCTAAATTTGCCTTCCTTGTAAACTTAAGAAAGCATCTTAAAAAAAATAATACTCTTGAAAAGAAATATAAAACCCATGGGTACACTCTGGTATTTTCAGAGTTGTTGAGAATACCATACTTGAGCTCTTTCTGCTCTAGATAAGATCAAATGATCCACAAAGGGGTATTAAAATACTTCAAGAATATCACAGAATTAAAAAAAAAAAAAAAACAACTAACCAAACCAAACCAAGAAGAACAATGATCAATAATTTAAAAAACAAACCCAAACATTTCCTACCCAAAGCTCAGGAAGTCTAGAGATTGCCAAGTCTAATAGTTCCTTCTATACTGAATAGGTTTTCTAGATGAGGGAGTTGATCAACCATCTGGGATTTTCTGCAATAAGACTGCTCAATTTTGTCACATTGTGCCACACAGAGCATGGTACTTTGCTTTCTTGAAAGGCTGATAGTATTTCACACTGAAAGAGAGATTTCTCAGTGGAGTAACAGAAGATGACACGTTCAGCACATAAATATACACCAGCTCTTTAATGCAGGAAATGCAGCTTATAGCTCATAAATTTTATTTCCTGTAGGTTCCTTGCTCTCCTTTTTAAATGCAGAATCCATAGCAATACTGCTTTCAAAATGTGAATGATCTCACCTGAAATTCTGCTGTTTTGGGGTTTGCTATGCGCACAGCGTTTGTTGCAGAGATGTCCATGCCAAGTTTATCTGCAATATCTTCTTGAGAGCACTGGAAATGAGACAAAAACCTATCAAGGTTAAGGAGCTAAAATACACAGTAAGCCAATGATGATATTTGATATCAAGAATGAACAAGGGAACTGTAGCAGTGCCCCATATCCTTTCACATGTAACACTCATAATACAAATTAAACCCTAGTCTTAAGACTAAGTAGGCAAACTTGTTTATTTACAGGTTTATTTACAAATGTTAATTACTAACTAAAATAAAGCTGGCTTTAAAAAAGAAAAGCAAGTGTTTCTTTAGGCTTCTGTCATGGATTGTTGTCATTTCTTTTTAAAACAAGCTCAGATTCTGTACCCTGACTTGCAGTGGGTGAAGTATTTTATTCTGAAAATAGCACTTGTAGAGAGACTGGTATCAGTTCTTTCACATGAAGTAAAACAATCCCTTGAGAGAAACTTATATAAAGTAAAGTACTGTCTGTGAAAAACAGCTCATATGGCCAAGCCTTCAATTTTTAGAGAGCATAAGATTCTTGCAGTTTGTTCAAGTTCTAGGGTTGAAGTGTTTTTAAAGCCATTCTAAAGATGTATTTTTAAGATGGTCAATAAAATAGTATGCATTCACTTTATCAGGCTCAGCCAGTGTCTGTGCACATATTGCAATAGATGCTACTTCTCAGATCCACACTTCAGATATCCAGAATTTATAGCTTTATTGGAGTAATAAAGAAACCAGTAGCAGACTAGGCATGTAATTGAGGATTTACTTGTGTACTGCAGTCTCCCAGAAGTGTTCCCTTTGCACTGGCAGCACTCAAAAAGTGTGTTGATAGACCAACTGTGAGAAAAATGAGCAGATGATACCATCTGAAAAAGTAGATTATTGAATAATAATAAATAAGACAAGGAATGCTGAACTTAGGAGGAGAGAACTGTGTTAAACAGTTTTCAGATGTGTATCTAAACTACAGCACGTTACTGTGATTTAACTGAATGCATTCTGGCTAACCTGGAGCTCCTCACAGAAGGCAATGTTATTGTGTACAAGTGCAACTGAGGGCTCTAACCAAGAAACAGACTGAGTGCACAAAGACACAAGCAGTGTTTGTCATATAACACTGGGGTATGTTGTAGCATAAATTACAGTTATCAAAGTCATAGGCCTCGTACTGGTGTTTTAATAAAGTGTTGGGGACACAGCAGAAATACAAATATGAAATGTGATATCATGACACACAGCATGACCTTCAAAAAGTCTGCTGTTGCAGTTCATAAAACTTCTCAGTTGTAGCAATGTAATATATTAAATGTTCCAGACAAACTATCTGTTTGGTGCTGAAAAAAATGAACTATGTGTTCAAAGAACCAAGCAAGAGTGCAGCACTCAAAAATTAATAATGAATTAGGAAATATTAATTTTGGATAATAATATTAACAAATAAGGAAAAACTTTAAAAGCTTGACTATGTGTACTGTTTCCTCAACATGGTACTACACAGGTCTGGATACCTCCATCAGATATTAGGCACGTACTACTACTTGTTGTCCTGGTTACTTAAATGAGTTAATAACCAAATATTAAAACTGGAGTATATTTTTCAGAATAAGATGAAATTTTGCTTTTGAAGCTCTGTGAAATCTGAAGGTGTTAAAATTTTATTCTGTCCATTCAAATTACTAAATTTGGCTGCAATACCTGAATTTTTCAACTTTTCAACTACCAGAAGTGTTTTAGGAGCCTGAAATGCTGCATCTTAAAATATCTGAGTAAATTATTAAAAAATAAACTGTGAGCAGTTCACTCTCTCTCTTAAGAGGTTGTGTACTTTCGAGGATTTATACCTCTGGCCATCTCGTAAGATTCAGGTTCAAGAAGAAGTTGAGAAATTCCACAGAGATTTTAATGGAATATGTGATGGTAGCTCCTCATATGCTAAAATGTGCACAAATTGGACATTTAGGCAAAGGCTTTGAGCAGATCTTGAAACAGAAAGGATTTTTTAAAATCTATAGTATATTTTCAATAGCTGCCTATGGCACTCTCCACATATGGACAGTTACCATATACATTTGGAGGGCATGGGAGTGTATTTAACTTTTTTGTTTTTAATAGTAGATCAGGTTCTCTGATCCAGTTCACAACCACAGGGGTATGAGCAAATGGTCATGACAAAGATGTTGTTTCCTACTGTACATTCTTTTTTAGCACAACAATCCTGCTGTATGATTTCCATAGTTAATTTCCAAATTACAGAGTGGTTAGTACCAGAGTGGCACTTGTTGCTGTAGAGTCCTTATTCTTGGTCAAAGACTACTGGCATGACTGTAACAAATAATACCTAAACCCAGAAATAACAATTCTATATTTTTTAATCTATATTTGTTAACTACATACAATATATCTATTTGTTATCTATATTCAAAACCCTACCTGTACTGAAATTTACAAGGGAAGTCCCCTTAGTGTCCGTGTATAGTAACTTTTTAATGGGTATTCTTAAAATAAACTCTTTGCAGAATGAATTATCTAATGCAAGGAATCATGGGCAAGTGACAATACTAAAGAAAAATACAGAAACAGGTAAATCTCAATACACTGTAGGAATACCCACCAGAATACTAAATTTTCATGCTGGTTTTCCAAATTATTGAATTATGATGAATTTCACATCTGGTGACCAAAGTCTTGAGAGAGATTTGCTGTCTTACAATTTCATCCTATCAAGTTAATCTAAAACCAGTCCTTCAGCAGCTATTTCCTTCTCTATACTTAGAGCTACATGCCACATTAACAGTGACTCATTTAATTTCTCTGACCTACAAACTCACCATATATTATACTGTGATTCCAAAGCCCTAGTAAACAATCAGCTGCCAAAACAGTACTGGATAATATTGGTACATTTATACAACATATCCTCAGACCACCCTCTGCAGTTCTGATTGCATCACTGTGCAAACACGCAACTAAGAAAAATACGAAACTGATGTAATATACCAGAGCAAAAGTGAGTGCTTCAGTGAATCCAGCAGCTGCCAAGTCCAGTCTCAAAAGTTCTGTGAGCTTATTGCGGGGGAGCTAAAATGAAATAAAACAGTTTTCAGCTTCCATCTAAAAGCATTTTGCTATTATTTCCTGAGGTGATTCTGCCTGTTACATGATGGTGAATTCACTAGGGAGGGACTGTGCTTGTGTGCTTAAAATTTTTGAAAGCATTAGCCAGCTGCCTTTAGGCTTGCCTGAGGAAACGAATCTCCCAATTAGAGATTTAATACGGGCTCCCTACTTAAACCCTGTCTTTTTTCAAGTACCAGCAACCACTGGTCTTAGACTTATTCAAATCAGTGGGGCATCTGTTTTGTATCCCATCCATGGTAAATACTTCTCAAGGCAAAGCATGTCAAAATATTTAATTCCTAGGTTCTGCTTTCCCCAAAGCCCTTCTGGCATGCAGCAGTCATTTACTGACAACAGAGCATTCATTTGAAGGGGCAATCTTACTTGATTAGCTATGGTGTATGTTTTCGGAATCACCATCTGAATGTTGTTATAACCATAAGCTATTGCTGCATCTTCTACGATATCACAGGCATGGATAATGTCTGCTCTGGTAGGAGGGATTTCAATCTCTATAGAGTTCCCATTCCCTGTGACGTGTGACTTCAAACACATCCTAGTCAGCAGCTTTGCCAGGCTCGATGGAGTTTCACTGAAACAAAACAAGAGAGTGGTAATTTATTTTTGCACTAAATTGACTGGCTTTGTAAAGCAATCAATGTTTCTTCTGCAGTGCCTCACATCCCAAAGAATCAACAGAACCAGCTCAGATTCTCACTCATGAGATGGTGTATTGGTTTGGCACACCCTGGTTTCTGGTAGCAGGGGGGCCACAGAGGTCGCTCCTGTGAGAAGCTGCTGGAAGCTTCCACCATGTCCAGCAGAGCCAGTGGCTGATGGCTCCGGAGATGGACATGGGGATGGACAGGACTGGGCCAGTGAGTTGGTAACGCCTCTCTGATGACAGGTTTAAGGACAAAATCAAAACAAAGTCACAAGG
>VZRX01005569.1:0-10960 GCA_013398075.1 Notiomystis cincta | reverse complement strand
CCTAACAAAAGGAGACCAAAGCCTGCGACACTGTGGTATATTTTAAGATCTATACTAGGAAATAATGCTAAGGATAATTAGTGATTTTAAAAGGAAAAAGGTGAAAATGGAGGGAGGGAAAAATTGTTAGAGGTTGGATATAATCACTTATTTATGCAAAGCCAGAAATAGTTGATGAACATAACCAAACCATTTTAGAATATTGCTCATATATTAATTTTCTGGGGCAAAATAATTCTTTACAGCAATTTTGCCAGAAGAGAGCCAAATGCAGGCAATGGAAAGTTGTGCAGAAAAGGATGTAACTTATGATTTCTAAGACTTGGGTATATAGGATGACTTTTGTAACTCTTAAGTCTGTTTTACCTGGCACCATGCCTCTACAGCATAGCTGCTGGAAGTGTTTTAACTGAGACTACTTAAAAGAATATGCTCTTCATGACATGTTCAGTGACATTTCTCCTTTGGCTAATTAGGAGCAAGGGTTAATTCTTTTGATTAGTACATAGCCAAGACACTCTGTAAAAACTCTGTGAGCTATTCAGTTCTACTCACATAAAACATTAATCTTTGTCTGAACTCTAGTTGAAGAACCCCAGGCCAAGTTCTCATTCATGGCAGGTTAAATAAAAACTAAAGAAAAACCCAGTGAAGAACCAATTAAACAGACTTGTAGGAACATTTTTGATCTGGTACTGTTAATGGTGTGGTCTTCAAAGATGCTGAGTATCTATGTTCAGCTCCACTGACATCTTGAAAGCTGCAAGTGATGGTTTTGCCATGGAACCACTGGAGTTGGAAAGACTTGACATGGTCATTGGCCTGCTCTGTCTTGCAGGAGTCTTTTGCTTTCTTATGTTTAAATTCTTGCTTTTAAACAGTGACTTATGATTCCACTTACCTATGAATAAATCTCTTGTGAGACTGTATTCCAATGGTCAAAGCCCTGAACGTCTCATGCCTGTTTGGAAGAGCTCTGCAGTGATCTCATACATTTAGGAGCGGGGTAAAACAAGGAAAAACAACAAATGATGTCCCACGGATAAGTGATCCCACCAAGTAAATCCGGCACATTGGAAACAGAGTTTCTGGATTGTGTGAGGGGCTCCAGCTTCTCCAGGGCCACCAGAATTACAGAGTCTTCACTCCTGGCTCCCTTCCTCTGCCCTTTCTCCATCTCACTAGTCACTTCCACCCCATGACAAGCAGGTTCTTCTTCATTTTCACATTACCTCCATCTGTGTTTTCACCTCTCATATTAACCTAGCCTCAGTGTAAATTTTCCACTCATTATTTCTCCCTCCTTTTCTTCTCCTGACTTGTCTCAGCACGTATTTCTTGTTGCTGAGGAAACTCTGCCCTTTTCCTCAGACAAAGGGAAAACACCTCCAGGGCTCTTTTCCTGATGTTTCTTTCTGTATCAATCAACTTCTTTTCTTTCTCTGTGATGTTGTGTCATGAAGAAATGTAATAATGAGACCAAGACATGAGGAAAAAGAGTAAAGAACACAGGGGCTGGAGCAGCTGAGTGTGTCCATCTCGATTTTCCCAGCCAGGTCCTATGAAAAGGGTACTATCAGTCCCTTTGCTATCTGCTGGGAAAGAGGGCAGCCAAGGTGAGGTTCCCTTCACCCTAAGGTAGGAAAAGTGCTAAATGCTGTGAAACAGCAGCATGATCTCACCCTGTCAAAGGCTGAAGCCCTGCTATATGCTGCTAGCTGTACCAGAATAAGACCACAGTTTAGGCAAAAAACCATATTTTCCCTGACACAGCTCATCCATTTTGATCAGTTCATAGGATGCTAATTTGAGTAACTGAGTACAAGGATAATTAGCAATCATGTCAGTGATAGTACATTTATTCAAATTAAGCCAAATGTGAGTAATCTCTGGATGTTCTTTTTAGCCAGCACAGAGAAGCATCACTTAGCAGATAATTTTAGACTTCTCAGAAAGAGAAAAACAAATTCTAGAGGCTATTCCTGCTTTATATGTCAAGAAGATCCTGGGCTTCCATGAATAATATTTTAACATGATTCAGGAAACCTGTTTTCCTCTTTTTGCTGCCCAGTTATGGAAGAAATTGCTCTCCTAGTTTCTTCTTCCTGCCACTCATCCTGTGAGTGAGATGTCTGCCCTCCACACCAGAAGTGAGGAGGCACAGCACAACTTCTAGCAGGCATGGATATTTAAGTTTAGAGCCATTTGGTTCCCTGGATATGGAAGTTGCTTGAGCTGATTTATAGACCTTAGTGAGGATTTTTTGGGTAATACTACAGCTTCCAACTAATGAAATTCCTGCACATGAACTCCTGTGAGACTCTTGCAAGAAATACTGCACGTATTTTACCGCTGCACTGGCAGAGTGGTACAGTGAACACAGGCAGAGAGGCACCAGATGGCCTGGATGCCAGAGCTGATTGATGGATGGACTCCAGGTCCATCCAACCAACCTTCAGTGTCTCTGGGACAATGTGATTGTGATCTCCCTCTTCTCAAATGAGACCTTTGCACCTGGCCTTTGTACTGGCCACCTCCATCCAGGTGTACAGCCTGCTTGTCCTGGGTTGGCTGTGCCCTGCTGGCCCATGGTGCCTGCCTGCTCCAGCTGGGGCAGTTCTGCATGGTTTGAAGGCCTCATGTGTGGCAAGAAACCCTGCTCCCTCGAGCACTTCCCAAAGGAGGGTGCACACAGCAGTCAGTGCTCACCTTGCACATGAGTCTGAGCTCCCCTGAAGGTTTCTGTTATGTGTTGAAACCACCTCTGTCAGATCCATCTACTTAGCTGGTGGCTTGGGAGGGATGGGGCTTCCCAGGGCTCTGGCCCAGCTATTGCTGCTGTCTGCATGCCCAGGGCACAAGACAAAACTGCTCTGTGCCTCAAGAGCATCTGGGACTAAAGACAAACTTTTACCCTCCTGTCTGCCACCTAAGTCTGATCATCTCTGCCCTGGAAGTCACCTCCTGCCCCATGGGGATCCTTCCTGAGGCACCAGAAACAGGCTGGGTCTGGGATGGGCTGCTCTGAAGCTTTGCCCAGCTTTGAGGTAGAAACAAGGCTGGCATCAGTTCCACTTAGAGTAATCAATTTTTTTATGCACGTGCCAAGGATTATCCAGGAATCAAACCAAACAACATTAGTTAATTCGAAAATCCTATAGCATGCAAGTTAGAATTTTTTCCTTTATAATGTGAAGGTATAACATAAAAGTAAGATGCAGTCAGTACATTAAAACAATCCCCTTTTAGGTGATGTTTCCAAGCAGAGATTTTTTTAAAAAAAAAAGTGTCCCAGTCCCTGATGAAAACCCACGTGTGCCACTGGTTCTGGTACCAGGAGAGTGGGGACCTGAGCAAGCTGAGAAGAGTGTTCAGCATTGCTCTGGTTTGGGTGAAGGACAGCACACATTCTTCATCAGGACTGCCTCTGCCTGGTGTTCCCTTGCTGGGCTCACTTTGCCTTGGCTTTGCAGAACTTGGAGAGCTTTAGGGTCTTTTCCCTGATTTTCCTCAGCAGGTAACAAACTCTGTTGTGCATACCTCTATTAACTGCTTTAAGAGACATCACATTTTCAAAGGAAGCCCATAAAACATGCAAACAGACATGCATTATTTAGAGATAGCTGCTGCAGTAATGACCATGTGCAAAGAATAGCAGAGCCACAAACCCTAAGCACCACATCCCCACAGAAATCTCTGAGGATGTAACCTTAAGACCCCGTTAGCCCAATGGGACTAAGTACATCCAACGGTTTTATTATTTTGAAGTTCAAAACTCAGTTTCCCCACTTACTTCCCTCTGTTTGGATCAACCCTGGAATTTTTTTTACTGAGAGACAGACTGGCTCATATTTGGATCACCAATTTTTTCTTGTGTGCTGAGAGAACTCTTACCACATGCACTGAGTCTCAGACAATGGACAACGACAATTTTGGACAGATTTGTTCTAACAATGGAAAAACCCGTTATCAATGATGGCTTGTACTAATTAAATCTACCTCCCTAGAATCAGGCCATATGTGATATTGATTCATTCAGTCACAGGGTTTCCCACTGCAGATATAATGATAATGCAGAGGCAGCAAGCTGAGTAGTTCTCAGCAGCATATCAGAGCAAAATACACAGCAGACACACACCACCAAGAGGCAGAAGATTGAAAAAAAAGCAGTAGGCAAACCTCTAGAAGTACCACTTACATGATCATGATGAAAGCTCCAAAGGGGAGCTCTTTGTGTGCTGTTTTAGAAAAGCAAAAATCTGTTCAGCTTTCCATGCCCAAAGCACTGCTATTTGGGTAATTGCTCACTGAAAACTAGTGGCTATTTCTGTTGCATTTTCTGGGTGAAATTGGAGACCGAGCAGTCACTCAAGTGAGCAGGAGAAGGGCTGATCCCTGTAGGGGTCTTGGGAGAGACTATTTCTTGCATGACCACGTAGAAGCTGAAGTAGAGTGCTAGTGGCCCCAGGCAGGAGTGTTTATCACCCTGACAGACACAAGGCATCACTTCTCGCTATGAAACCACACAATTCACACGTTCTTTCATAACTGAGGACTGAGAAAAGCTCAGTGATCTTTAGAGTTTTGGATTTACTCCAGTCTGCACTACAAATGTGAGGGAGGATGTTGCATGGACTGTCCTACATGGTCTGTTCTGCCAAACCAAACTTAGCTGAGCCCAGAAGAACCAGAATGCAAATGCTGGCCTTAAACCCATGTTTCTCATCCCATTTCACGGCAAAAATTGAGATCAATAATTCTGAGCACTATCAGAATGAACCACTTCAGCATTTGCAGAACCAGAGTACCTTGTTTTGGCACACTGAATTGATCTCGTTGCTAAGTTCATTTGATAATTTCCACTGCTTCATGGGAATTTCAGCTCAGGGTCTATGATTACCTTATTGATCTCTGCAAGCAAAAGGATGGGACAAATTCAGGGTGCTATGACCTCCAAACACACTTAATGGAACAAAACATTTTCTACAAACACTGTCCCATGAGAGAAAGGAAAAGGGAAAAATGTCAGGAACCTGAACCCTGCAAAGTCAAGACAATTCATGACAGTTCACAGAACATTGTATGACTTGCTTCAAATCTGTGAAAAAAAGGATATTTTCCCCAGGAAAACACTGGCGTTTTCCTAGAAGTTATTTTTCTTTTAAATGCTTTTCTAATCAAAGTTTACTGGTCAATTCTAATTCTGAATTTTAAAAAGAAAGTATAATAAGAAATCTAGTTTTGAAAAATCTTCATAATAAGATAGGAAAACTTTTTCAATAACAGATACGTAAGTAAATGTATATATTATATATAAAAATATAAATATATTTTCAGATTATTATTTTAATATTTAAATAGCAACTCTGTTGCTTCCTTTGATGAAACATCTTCCACCTTTGGACAAGATAAATGTACAGAAATGTATGGGAAATATGAGCTGCTAATGTGTCACTTTCTTTCTAGTAGTGCCTTAAACAAGAAGGATTTAATCCTGCAAGACTAGTAGAGTTGTGTGAAGTTCTTGTTTTTCTTGAAACTTGCAGGAAACACGAGGAAGTGTTGTGAGATTCATTTTCTTCCCATAAAGCCAAACATAAGAGGAACTGCCCAACACTGAGCTTGAGCAGCATTCAGAGAAAACAAAGAACTCCAAAGCTACCAGGCTATAGGTACACTGCTCTCTGTTACTTGATAAAAGGGTTATTTCAAAATAACTTCAAGGTTTTCACTAATCTGCTTGCAAAGACACCAACAGGCACAAAGGAGGTTTCAAGAGGGCTTCCTCAAGGGGTTCTGACCCTGTGCCCATTCCCATTATCCCAGTAAGGCAGAAGGTGGTTATCCAAATATGGCATTCTCAGAAATGCCCATTTGGGCAGAAGCTTAGCTTGCATGGCCTCTAAGAGATGAATTGGACAGACAGTACCTCTCCCTTTGAACCCAAATCTGAGCCCCAGGGATGGATTTGAGCCTGTTACATTTGTGGTGCATCCCTCCCCACCACCTCCTCAAAGAAAAGCACCCTGTGAGCCTGGTTTGTGTGCCACTGGCCATGAGGAGGTCACAGTGCTGGCCATGGCAAACAGCCTTACATTAATTGTGGGAGATGAGACCATGAGCAGCTGCTACCTCACACACAGCTGATGATGTGGCTCCCATTCATCTTCCTTTCTTTTTTTCTTGACTTTGAAGGCAAACAATACACCTCAGCTTTGAATCTTGAGTGTGAATTTGACTTTCTTTAGCCCTCTAAAATATTTTAATCTGTTCCTTTCTAACTGCCAGATACAGCCAGAATTACCACTAATGGGTTACAATACATTAAGCTTTATGACTTGGTGACTGACACTGTTTATATCACAGAGGTTTTAATTTATGTACATTCTGTTTGTTTTGATTCCCAAACCTCAAATTTACTACCTAAGAAGTGCTGCCAGAGCTGATATAGGGAGCAGTATTTAAAATACATTTGTCAGCCAAAATAAATCTGTGATAGAAAGTGTCTCTCTGGGGGTTTCATAGAAAGAGAGTTATCAAAAAGGTTTTTGCAGGAGCTGTGCAATTACCCAGCTTATGTATACATACACAAATTTATATGTGTACCAAACAAGTCCTGAGGACTCATCTATCATGCAGAAATAAAAATTACTTCAACCAAATGTATAGGTTTTTTAAGCTACAGATTTTTCCAGTGCCCAGAAAAATAAGGTAAAATAAAACGAAGACCTACATTTCACTAAAGGTTATTGGGTTCCATGTGTCTAGCTTTAGGTGTCTGTGGCTTTACTTTCAAATGTGCTGCAATCCAGGACTTTCTATAGACTAAGCTATACTTTAACAGCCATGAAACTGTGGTACCAATTGACCTCTATAGCTATCCCATCTCACCAGACACGAAGTAACTTGCCTGAGGTCATGCAGGGTTTTGCAAAAAAGCCTCCAAAATTTACCTGACTCACATTCTCTCAGTCTTTGTGGATTTTCATCACCTTTGCCAGAAGTGCAGCACAGAGCAGTGCTCTGGAAGGAGATGAAATACTTGGGAATAACTATTGACCTGAGCAATAGGCACATGCTGGAAAATTTGCCACAGGCCTTGAAAATCAGCTGAGAAGGCATTTTATGGGATGAGCCAAAACAACAAGGATATAGCCACTGTCTGGAAGTCTGAAGGTGGAGACAAGAAGGAATTTTTATGGGTAACCACATTCAGAAATCTTGACCAATGACAAACTATTACCAGGGCCTGATTTGAATGAAATTCTGCTGAGAATCAAAACTAAATCATCACAAAAAAGGGATTTCAGTGGATATGATGAAATACAACTGAGATGCCATCAGTCTTTGAATACTTGAGCTTATGTAAATTTTTTTTAATATTCAGGCGTGATTTGGAGTAAAGATCTGTATCTATACAGTAACATTTTGGTTTAAAAATGTCAAAGCTATGCACTCCAAGACATGCAGAGAAGTGGTTTTACTTTTTAAAAATTCAATAAATTGGTCCCTTCGGTGTTGTGTTTTTCTTTCTAGTTAGTCCTTAAGGGGGCCTTACTACAGCAACAGAGCAGCTGGTCTCATACACTTTGCCTGGGTCTCCTTTTCTTTTCACTGCCACTGTTAGAGCTCCTCCTGCCCCTAATGCCCATATCCTCTCTCTTCCCTGTTTTCCATGACCACTCAGCCCCACAAAGTCCATTTGTGCTATTCACCCCTTCCCAAGAACACTGCCATGTCTCCTTCCAGTGAGCTCCCATCTCACACACCTCATCCTTCCTCCAAATTGTGCAGCCAAGGCTCCAGCTGGGCATGGGGCTGTCACTCTGCAGCACATCAGACCAGGCAGTAACTAGGTCCTTTCAGCCTTAAAGCCTATGGCCAAACATAGTGAAATCCATGGGGAAGAGACAATTGAAGACAGGAATTTAATTTGAGTCCCCAAATCTGCTGCTGTGGTACTGGGATAAGCCAGGCTGATGCAGACTCAAGCCTGAGCAGAGCGACCAGGGGGCTGTCCAGTCCTTTTGGCACTCATGAATGAAGACAGGCACTTGGTGCACTGAGCTGGAGACTCAGTCATAGCAGAAAGAAAAACAGTCCCATTTCCTGGGAAAAGGATCTTAAAAGGGATTGTACTGGCTACGGGGAATTTTTCTTCCAGTTCTGAAGAGAAATTACACCACTGCAGTGTTCATAGATACTGGGTGCAGAAGAATTAATTAAAGACAAAATAGCAACTGTGTATTTGCCTTTAACAGCCTGCAAAACTCCTCCCTTTTCACTGGGTTTGTACAGCTTTCTGCCTCCTGCTATAAGGCTCTTCAGCTCTGAGTGTGTTCACCATGTAATTCTTCCTTCATGGTAACTCTTGGGCAAAATCTCCTAATTGCATTCAGCATTTACATCCAGGGACCTTAACCTCAGGTAAGGGACTGGTTATTAAAAATACAGGAGGCAGATTTAAGAAGGTGCTGCCAAGGCCCCAAGGTGGCTGAGCGCTGGCAAGCAGGAAAATACCACATTTTGGTTTTCCAGAGTATTCCTTGCAGCAGGCACTGGTGGGAGCACTGGCACAAGGTGAACCTGGGGTACTTCTGTGCATTGACCCTGTCAGCCAATGGCACATCTGTCTTGTCTGTGAGAGCAAAATGTGGTAAAATATGCTGGTATGTGAGGGCACAGACTGGCAAAAATGCAAGCAAGAGAATAAATTTGAGGTGCTCCGGGCATTTTCTACTCCACAGGTAGCCTGGTTAAACAGGATGGTTGTGTGCATGTGGGTGAATAAAGCCCCTCAGCCCCCCCGATAAATCTGTTTGAATGGTAGCTTCATCAGGCAAAAGAAAAAAAAAAACAAACAAGTAAGCTGGGGACTAGAGGGAGAAAAGAGAGGGAAAGAAAGGAAAAAATAGAAAAGAGCAGGGAAGTAAAATGTAAGACTGCATGAAGTTTCTAAGAGTCTTAGAGGCCTTGGGATTTGTTAAGCAATACTTGTTCTGAGAGCCAAGTGGTGTGAAAATTTAAAGTGTTTTAGGAGGAACCAACAGACTTGTAATTATCCCTGCAGGACTGATGAAATGTGTGGAGCTTTGCAGCACGCCTGTGAAGAAGCCCCACCAGGTTAATCTGCCTCTGCTGCTTTTACAGAGCATTTCCCTTTGCCTGTCTGACAGGGCTGATCCACAACCCCTGACAAATAACTAGAGAAAGAAAATATTGTTAGGTTTTCCTAACCTCTGAGTAAATTTCCTTTTTCATCTCCCTTATTCATAAATAAAATTGAGATGCTTGCCCAGCAAAGATGATAATGTTTGTTCTTCAATACTGTTGAAAATTCCAGTTTCCTGCTGCAAGGAAAAACAAACTGTCATCATTTTCTGTTCAATAATCTCTTCTAGCAAGTGATTTAAATGTAAGGCTTTGCCCTGGTTTTGTCTGTAATCAGACCAGGGTTTTAGATGAGATGTGGACTGGTGCTGCCTGGGCAGAGTGGTGGCACACAGACGTTGGAGGCACAAGGCTGGACCTCAAAAGGAGTGCTGGGTACCAGGGCCTCAGTGGCCATTGGTGATCTCAGAGGCAGTTCTGCTCACAGAGGAGTCAACAACATGAGCTCAGGTCTTGTTAAAGAGGAAGGGATTTGGGACTGACGGTATGATTTTGCCCAGGGAGCTCTACATGCCTGTGAGAACACAGCTTTTAGCAGTATGCAGTTACACATGGAAGTCTTATACTGGCTTTGAACCTATTTTGAAAATAATTAGAGGTTCACAATGTTATTTGAAGCTACTTGTCTCCTTCTTTATACATTTTTAATTATATTTAGTAATTTCAGATGGAAGAGAGCTCTTATGTAATATTTGGATCTGTACTTCTTGAATAATTAATTGCACCCTGAAAGGGATGATTTGGTCAACTCAAACATGATTTGTTATTTGTCTAATGTGGGATATTTCCATTTGTGCAATAAGTATAAATTAGAAAGACTGCATTTTAAAACAAATTCTAAAAATACAGAATTAAGAAAGTCTTGCTACCTTCCTCACAGTGCCTGAGATGTAAAAGCCCAGTATTCACTAACATACACCACATTTATTTCTTTACTTCTGGCTCACAGTTACTGTGAGAGGGATAAATGACCCTCTACTGCAGAAAGGTGCTCCACATCCACAGTGATACAAACAGAACTTTGCTAAACATTTCTCAGTATAAAGATAGGTAACTGCAGCCTTGTCACCTGCATAGGGACCCCTCACATTTCTTTATCTCAACAGACACTCAGCCAGTACAGGGGGAAACCTGAGGTCTGTGGACTGCTCCTCTGGGTGTGTACATACTCCACCTGAAATGAAACATCTTCAACAGCAACCTGTCCACCACTGCTGCTCCAGAAGTCCAGTGGCTCCAGAGAGCATGGAGTGTTTCTGCTTAAATCTTAGAGATGGGCACTCCAGCTCCCTCTCAGATGAATCCCCAGCTGATGGGTAATTCTGCCAGCACTGTGTGCTTGGGGAATGCAAAGCTCTGTGCCCTGGGTAGTATGAACATCTTCTATCACCATGAATAGGTGGGATCATCTCGTCTGTAAAGCCCAGGGGAGAGCTGGAAGTCTGGATGTTGCCACACCACCATGATTGAGAATGCTCTGGCTGTTCTCACGAACAGGTACTTGAGTATCTCAGTAATTTAGACAGAAATAGGGGCAGTGTGAAGTCTAAACCCTTGGATTTTAATGCTTGGATTCCTTTGGCCAGTGTCAGACCACAACAATTGTTTCAGCACAGGTGAAAAGGGCACTTCAGAAAAGACTTGGCCAACCAAGGCATGAGGAACACCCAAGAAAATTGCACAGGACAGTATAAATTATTACCTGCATGCTCCCCTGTAATTGTACCATTATTTCCCAGCCCAGGGATAATGAAAAGTAAATACAGGATTCCTTTCAGGAAAGGGAATG
>VZRX01005566.1:36469-39011 GCA_013398075.1 Notiomystis cincta | reverse complement strand
TCTCCTGCCCCTGCCCCGCCGCCCCTCGCCGCTCCAGAGACCCCGCCCTGAGCGCGGGGGTGGCCGCGGCTGTCGCGCCCGCAGCAGCGCCCGGGCAGCGACACTCGAGCATCTCCTGGGGCGCGCGGTGATGCAAGGCCGAGCAGCACCCCTCTGCCTGCCAAACCTGCCAGCAGGACCCTCCCGTCCGCAGTGCTCCTTCCAGCCCTGCCCGCTGCGAAAGGGGACCCGGCTCGCAGCCCTTCCCTTGGCACGGCCCCGCCGCAAACGCAGCGCGCTGCCCGGCGAGCCCCATTTAATGAGCCCCTGCCTAATCCAGGGACTTCTTCTATCGCCTAAAAATAGCAACAAAGGTTCAAACACGAGCAACTATGCACCAGAAAGGGAAAAGCAATAAAAATGCTTAAATGCCTACGTTTAATAAAGTGAAATTAAATCACTGTTTTTTCAGCTGCCACTTGTAACAGTTGCTTAGAAATAGACAATAGTAACAAAAAATTCCCAGCTTGGGCCTTGCTTCCCATTTTTGGAGAATGTTTTATCCACGAAATAGCCTGGACTGTATATTTTAACTCAAGAATGGCAAAGGTGGCTTGGGGCTGGCCCTGTTCCTGCCTGCATTGTCCCAGGCACAAGGATGCTGTGGCACAGCAAAAGGGCATTTTCCCAATTTTTTCATTCTGTTCTCTGAGGAGGAAAATCCTGGATGGACAGACAAGCAGATGGACATTTGGCCTGATGAACAGTGCCCTGCTGCATATCAAACTCCAAGCAATTTGCCACCACAGTTCATTTTTCAAACACCATTAGTTTGCATCCACACTATTGACCAACCAACGCTTGTTTGTCCAACAGTGGGCTGAGTTCCTGCTCTCCACACATCAGGGAACCCCCAGTTCAGAGCATCCGTGCCCAGGGTCACCTCCTTGCATCCAGGACCCCCTTCCCAAGCCCAGAACCACCTTCCTGTATCCAGAACCACCTCCCTGCCCCCAGAATCCCCTTGCCATGCCCAGGACCATCTTCCTGTGTCCTGGAGGGGCAATTTCCTCTTCTCAAGTTCATCTCCTCAAGCCCAAGGCTGTGTCCTCATACCCAGGATCACCTCTCTGAACCCAGGATCACTTTCCTGTGCCCAGGACCACCTTCCCATGCCCAGACCACCTCCCTGTGCCCAAGTTCACCTCTTCTAGCCCAGGACTAGCTCTTTGTTCCCAGGACAACCTCTGTGCACCCAGAACCACCTCCTTGTACCCCAAACCACCTCCCTGTACCCAGAACCACCTCCTTGTACCCCAAACCACCTCCCTGTGTCCAGAAACACCTCCCTGTACCCAAAACCACTTCTCCATGGCCAGAAACATCTCTCAGTGCCCAAAACCACCTCCCTGTACCCAGAACCACCTCCCTGTACCCAAAACCACTTCTCCATGGCCAGAAACATCTCTCAGTGCCCAAAACCACCTCCCTGTGCCCAAAACCACCTCCCCTTGCCCAGAACCACCTCCCTGTGTGGAGGCAGGGAGGGCTCAGTGTGCATTAACGCCCGAGGATCCTGGATCCCAGCAGCCTGATTAGCTCTGGCAGCCTAATTAATTCAGGCCAATGGCAACTCCACGGCTTTGCTTTTTCCCTCCCGACCGCGCGATTTCTTCCCCGAGTTAATGAACTCGTGAAAAGCAGAAGGGTTTGCCCCAGCTTCTCCGAGGGGTTTTCTGGCTCTGCTCGGGAAGCAGAGGAGCTCCCGGCCTGGCTCCCGAGGGCTGGAGCGGGAGCCCTTCCCGGCGAGGCGGAGCAGCCGAGGCTGGAGCGACTTTTATTGCTATTGTTTGTCTACAAATCTCCCCGTGCCAAAGCCCGGCGTTGTCCAAGGCGAGCTGTTTGCTATTAATGACTCATGAGTACAATAATGCTGCCAGCCCCCTACGAGGTGTTTTGTCAACGTACTTAAATTTCTAAAGTCTCAAACTGTTGCTATTTGTTTCCCTCCATCCCCCAGCACTTTGCACAAATGTCTGTGGAGTACCCGGGCTCCAAAACCCTTCACTCTCAGCGCTGACCTTTGTGCTCTGGAAACAATTACTCCTGGAAAGCCTGTCAATATCATTATTTTTACAAGAAATCAATACGCTTCACAAAGTTAATGGGGGATTCAGGCAGCAAGCGTTTACCTTCTTACTGTCAGTGGTGCAGCGGGCTGTGCTCTGGCACAGATGACAGATTCGCCCAGACACCGAGCAGACAGTAAGCAATGGATGTAAAGGAAAAATAGGCTGCAAGCAGGCGTGGAAAACGTCAGCTTCTGCAGGCATCTCTGCTCTAACGAGCCAAAGATGTCAGCCTCTTGTAGTGTCCACTCTGGAGCAAGCAAAGAATACAGGGAGCTAATGAAAGGGGGATTAGGGAACGGCTTCCACTTCACAAATAGAAATAAACCAGTTTGGAGATACTGGGGGGGAAATATCGGTGGGTTTTCTAGCAGTGGGGTTCTGAGGGAGGGTTGTTCGAGCAGCTGCAAAATAAAATATATATATATATATAT
>VZRX01005566.1:18969-31469 GCA_013398075.1 Notiomystis cincta | reverse complement strand
TATTCAAATGAATGCAAATAAATAAATAATCTCTATGGTATTTTGCCCTCTCAATGAGTTAGATATGAAATTTCCCATTACTCAGGAACCTTCACATTCTGTCAATGAAAACTTCCAGTGATGAAAACTTTCAGGCTCCAAGCACTCAAACATCTCCACAAGGCAGAGTTCAAGGGATGAGGAAATCCAGCAGATGGGTGAGGAACAGGTGGAAATGTTGGCACCTAATCCCAGGCAGGATTTCTGGGGCAGATAAATGGCTCTCACTATCTCCAGGCTGAGCAGTGAAGAAGCTGATAATGGTTTGATGACAGCCAGGAGATGCAGTTTGCAACTTCAGCCTCTCTGAGCTGGCTTCCCACCGAGGTGGGTGGGATCCCTGCCACCTCCCCGTGCCCTGACCCAGGCTGGGTGCACTCCCAGGTGGGCATTGCTGGGCTGCACAGGGACGTTTGGTGGCCTCTGCACACCAGGCTTCAAAAGAGGCCCAAAATAATCACTCAAATCCAATGTTTTTATTAAATAGAATTAAACCTTGGCCTGATTTTAAAGGAGGCTTTTTTGGAAAGCTGCTTTATTCTGACTTGTTTACACTTTGAAGCGAGTTCCCTGCTCACTATTTCTAGGAAATGTGGTTTCCCTTGACCAAAGAAGATGGGAAATGTGTGGAATGTATGCAATACCTGTAGGCATTTTTCTTTTTGCCTAGAGCTCAGCCTTAACACTATTCACCAGCAAAAGCAGGAATCCTTGGTCATGGAAAAGGGATCTGCACCACGATGGACAAAACAAATGGATTCATTTTGTCCTTAATGCAAGATTCGGAACTGATTTCACATTCCTACAAAGTACCAGAGTTTTCCATCCATCAGCTCCCCAGAGAGCACCTGGCTGTGGTTTCAGGCCATGTTTTAGTCTCATCCTCAGCCCTTCACCTGTGGTGGAGATTTGTAAAGGGCATCAGAACATCTCCACCTCTAAGTTACAGGGGTTTTTCTTTGTTGGAGTGAAAATCAAAATCAAAAGCTGGAACCAGAATGTCGAATCCCAATTAATTAACCATGCCTTTGGACATGAGAGGTAATAATGGCTGCAGGACAGATCTGCAGAGAATCCCAGATGGTTTGGCTGGAAAGGACCTCAAAGCTCATCCAGAGCCAGCCCTGCCATGGCAGGGACACCTCCCACTGTCCCAGGCTGAGCCAACTCCAATGTCCAGCCTGGCCTTGGACACTGCCAGGGATCCAGGGGCAGCCACAGCTGCTCTGGGAATTCCAGCCCAACCCTTCCCCACCCTCCCAGGGAACAATTCCTTCCCAATATCCCAGCCAGCCCTGCCCTCTGGCAGTGGAAGCCATTCCCTGTGTCCTGTCCCTCCATCCCTTGTCCCCAGTCCCTCTCCAGTTCTTCTGGAGCCCCTTCAGGAGCCCCTGAGCTCTCCCTGGATCCTTCTCCTCTCCAGGTGAGCCCCCCCAGCTCTCCCAGCCTGGCTCCAGAGGAGAGACAGAATCTGCTTATTTAAGTTGCAAAATAAGGACTGTGCTGAGTTTCTTATATAAAAGTTCATATCCCATGGGCTACAACGAAGAGTAGGCTAAATACTTACTACAGGTTGAGTTAGAGTTAATATATGAATACAAAAGTAAAAATAAAAAAATTACAAAATAAATACCAGGAATTATGAAATTGATCATTGCAGTGGATCTGCTGTTTCCCCAGGGCAGCAGGACCCAGCACAAACCTGTGTTACACACATAACTTATTTCCAGGTTATTATTTACCCACACTTTGATCCAGCAATGAAAGAGGACCTGGTTCCCTTCTCAGAAAGCTGTTTTGGAAAGAGCTGTGCTGGCTTTAGGGAAAAAGCTCTGCAGTGGGGGCTGGATGCTGAGGGCTCTCCATGTTAAGGGGCACTCTGAAATTACCTAAGGCTTTCTCTAGGCTTGTTCCATTCTGTCAGAAGTATTTACGTTCCCAGAGAGCTGTAAGTCAGCTGTGGAAAATGCAGCAAGGAAATTCCTCCAGAAAGGACAAGAAAGACTGACAAAATCAAGAGGAACAATTCTCAGCATCTGCCACAACCCTCTTGATTTGGAGAGGAACAAGAATGTTCCCTCTCCTGGCACTCTTGGGATTGCAGGAGACTGGGAGCTCTGCAGGAGAGGAGGAACAAGCAAGTGTTAAGGTTTTTCCTTTCTACAGAGGGGAATTTTTTGTTGCTAGAAATAAAGATTTAATTTTTGTCCTCAAGGACTTTTTCCCTGGAAAGCTTTAACAATAAGGAAAGAGAAGGTTCTATTCTTAGCTTATTTTGGCAACTAATCCAATTAGCAACAGTAGTTGATTGGAGAGCCAACCAACTGAAATGAACTTGCCCATAAATCTTATCTTTTAATAACTTCAGCAACTTCCTTGCATTTATTTTTTTCTCTGCCTATTTTAGAATTCATGGTTTCCTGGTTGGTTCCCAGTATCTGAGACCCTCAGCAGCTCCTCGTGGTTCTCCTCCCTGGCTGCTGGCTCTGTGTGACATTGGTGTCACCTCGTGCCAGGCACAGGGCACTGGGCAGGGTGGGACAAGAGGTGGCCCAGGACCTTTTGGGTGGGAACCACTCCCATTCACCATTTCTTGCTCTCTTTCCGTGCAGTCTCTTCATTCACTGTGACTTTGGTGCCTCTCCTCATCTCCCTTCTGCTTTTTTGTTGTTGTCCTCATACCAAACCCAGGCTCAGTTCCTCTCCATCTTCTTCTCCCACTTTGTGCAGAGAACAATTTTCCAGTGTTGATCCTTCCTTAAAGGATGCCCGACACCCTTGTGTTGTCTTCCCCATTCCTCCTGAACACTCAGAGTAAAGAACGAGGTGTCAGAGCACCTTCCAGGTATCCTAAACGAGGGAGGAACTCGTTAATTAGCAGGGAGAGTTTCCCTGGGAGTCAGAGCAGAGGAATTGTTCCCACTGGCCTCTCCCACTCCACCTCTCAGATAGGACACCAGGTTCCCCAGCCTTATCACTTCCCTGCCATGAGCAAAGAAACACCAGGTAAAATTTAGGGATCTTTTCTTTAGTAGGAGGCCACAGCCAGCTTTGATAATGTCTCTGCAGTGCATTTAAATGTTTCTGTGCTGTGGGTGTCCCATGGGCATAGAAAAGTAGTTTCTAGGGGTTTCTTAAGGGTGCAGAAAGTCACAAGTGCCCAATTTATACCCTCTTGTACATTTTGTGGTTATGTAGCTAAAACTTTCTTTACGAGCCCATTCCTCATACAACTGAAATGAATGATTAATTACAGGTTCTTTGTTATCTCCTCTCTCAAAACTTGTTGATAATGCTACAAACTGTGAAAAGGATAAGTCAAGGGTTGGAAAGAAAAAGGCTGCAGGAATCAGCAGTCTCTGCATGCCTCCTTCCTGCCCCTCAGCCAGTCCCCCTGGCCAGGTGTGCTCTCACCAGCGCTGGAGAGGAGCTGATTAATTCTGCATTACTCATTTCTCAGGGCCTGGCTTTACCCCACACCAGGATTTGTGCATTTTGCTGCAACTGAAGTCAGGGGTAGCTGGGTTTTGGGCAGAGGAAAAGCCCATTATGCCCATAATGTGTGTATCCTGTAGATAATTGCATTATGTACGTGTGCATGTGTGCTGCAGAGACCCTGGAAAGTCAGAGCCTCGACTTGTCCTGTGCAGCACCTACAGAGAGACCTCCCTGCTGAATTCCTGACTCCTCAGTGCTCCCCTTTCCCACCTTTGGAGCTGGGATATTTCTGTGACAAGGACACAGCTGCAGACCCACAGTGTGAGGAGCTCTGGGAGATGGCTCAGGGAGAAATTTGGGTGGTTTTTTTTTTGAGGGAAGACTTGAATGACATTCAACAACCAAAGCATGAGGACCACACACTGAACAATGAGGGAGAAATAGAGAACAGAACTGAGTGAGGTGGGGGTTGTGTGGGGGAGGAAATCCTGTTTCTGATTATGGAGCAGGACCCAATATCCTCATGGATGTGCTCAGGGAGCCCAAGCAAGGCTTGCAGGGGTTACCTTTATTACAGCATCCTCAAATCTGAGTGCTTGTCTTTGCACCTTAAGGGTGCTCTCTGCCTCTAATTGTTTGTATGCTAAAGAGGAGCAGCCGAGGGAAACCAGGCCCATTAGTAAATGAGGAAAGGAAAAAGATTAATGACAATTCAGAAATAACTAGAACTGATTTGACACTGGGGATCTGCCCCAGTTACAGCCTTCAGGGCCAGTCACCAGCACTCCACCAGCAGCACAAAGCCATGAAGCAAAGCAGGAGCTCTGCTGCCACTGGTGTGAACCCTTCAGAAATCAAGCCATTTATTTTTTAATTTCTGTGTATGTTTTGTCAGCCAAATTTTGTGGTTTGGGTTTGAAGTAGGGTTTATCAGTGCTCATTAGCACCTGAAATTCTCTCTGGGGTCACAATAACCCTTAAAACTGAGGAAGTTTGACTTTTTGTAGGAGTTAGTAAAAAATATAGGTCTAACCAGCTATTAAAAGGTAATGTATAGTGCATGGTCAGTATGGACATGAATGCCATATGCATTATTTAGTAAATTGGACGTGCAGCCAATGGCTGGTTTAGAAATAATGAAGTGTGGTGATGGTAGGAAAATTAGCAAAAGGTGAAAAAGTTGATTCTTGCTGATGGATGCAAACAGCAAAGCAGGTGTTGGGTTGGCTCAGTGACAAACAAGGGGGGTCTGCAAGAAATATCTGAAGGAAGCCAAAGCAACAGAGCCTTCATGGTGAGGTGAGTGTGTGTTACAGCAGAGGGAAAAGGGAGAAAGGGAGGGAAAAATACAGAAAAATATACAGGAAAACCACAGAATTGTTGAGGTTGGAAAAGACCCTTCAGATCAACAAGTCAAAAATATAAACCTGACGTTGCCAAGGCCACAACTAAACCTTGTCCCCAAGTGCCACATCTGCACAGCTTTACTGTCCTGGGTGGGAGCTGCCCAGGCTGGGACAGCCACTGAGGAGATGAGCTCCTAAAACCCCTCAAACTGCCCAGGGTGGGCATGGGGCTGTGGCTGGGGGGGCACAGGACTGGTGTGTGCAGGGGGGTGACAAGAGACAGGTCTGGGATAAGGGAAGCTGTCCCAGCCCATGGCTGGATCAGGATGGTCTGAAGGTCCCTTCCAACCCAAACCATCTCAGGGTTCTCTGATTGTGTGAAAAGGTTGATATAAATGCTGGGATCCATTTGCAGGATTTTGGGACAACACCTGTGTCCATCAGCAGTGATGTATTTTAGGGAAAACCAGGAAGGTTTGTAAGGATAAGAATTTTACACTTTGAGTTCTGAACAAACTCCCAGTGAAGACAGACCCTGACATAAAATGTCCAAAACTACAATTAAGATAGAGAGCTGATGAGCAATACCAGCAGTTCATGGGGGTGGAAGAGGAGAACAAGGACAGACAGGAGACAGCAGGCAGAAAGCACAGCATGACCCCAGATGTTGGGGATATTTTGGGGAACAAGGTTGTCCAGAGAAGCTGTGGCTGCCCCTGGATCCCTGGCAGTGTCCAAGGCCAGGTTGGACATTGGGGAACACCCTGGGACAGTGGGAGGTGTCCCTGCCCATGGCAGGGGGTGGAACAGGATGAGGTTTAAGGTCCCTTCCCACCCAAACCAGTCTGGGGTTCCAGGATTCCCCTCCCCTTCAGAAGAAGCTCTGCCAGACCTCCCCTTCCTGCAGGTCCATTTCACACCAACCCTCCCAGTTTCTCCTTCCCCAGATTCCAGAGGCAGAACCATACTCCAGGACAGGCATCCCCCACCTCTGCTTCCAGAGCAGATTATTCTTTCCCACACCATGGGAATAACGAGGAGGCCTCTCCTGCCGTGGCTGATTTCCCTCCATCTGCATCGTGCTGCAAGCAGCTGACAGGCAGAGGGAAAGGCAGGGCAAACACTTTGTAGGAATAAACATGGTGAGCAAACTGCAAAGGCTGTGAGAACATTTGTATTCCACACCAGGGGCAGGGCAGGGCCTCGGTGGCTCCGGAGCACGAGGGGAGCCAAGGCTCCCGCTGCCTTCTGAGCACGACAGGAGAACGGGAGAGGGAGGGAGGGGGAGATGCTGCAAGCCTGACACCCAGGAGAAGAATCCTTCCCTTTACTGGAGGAAAAAGAAATGAAGATGGGATTAAGGGAGAAGAATTTGTCTGTGGCCTGAACGTGCTGCGTCCGAAGGCAGCTGGGGCGCGGTGACAGAGGTGACAGAGGCCGGGGGGGCACCTGCACCCTCAGCCCAAACCTGGGAACTGATGGTGGCTTTTGCTCACATTTACTTCTCTTCAGTGCAAAACTTGGGAAAGACAGATTCCAAAGAGCCACCGAGGCAGGTCTGCAGAGGAAAACAAGGCAGGGACAGGGACAGACCTGGACTCTCCTGAGAGGCTGAGAGCTGAGGCTCCTTGGGTGAAGGAGAACACACAGAAAGGAGAAAAGGCACCAAAGCCAAGAAAAGCTGGGTGAGCAGCAAGCAAGAAAAGAACAAGAGCCAGCACAGCACAGACAACAAAAATCCAAGGCCTAAGGAAGGATAAAAGTCCTGAGGAGGAGCCTGTGACTGAGCAGGGGAGAACAAAAAGAAGTCGGATGGCCAAGGTGATAGGAAGTAAAAGAGCTGCTAAAATGTTAAGAGTGGGACAAAGATAACAAAATCCAGAGCTGAGGAAGTGAATGGATGGGAAATACTGAACCAGAGGGATGTTGGGCAGAAGAACTGGAGAATGAGGGAGTCTGGAGAGAGCCAAGGTCACAGGGGGTCACATGGAGCAGAGGCTGCTGGGGCTGGCAGGTGCTCTGTGAGAGCTTTTCTAAAAGTGCATTAAAGAAATAAGAAATGAGGGGAAGAGAAGAGAGAACAGAGTTGGGCAAATTGAAGGGAAGAAACAGCAGGAAGCAGAAAAAACCAATGTAAGGAACAAATAAACAGAGAACCCTGGGCTCCAGCCCCACTGAGGGAAGGGCAGACATCAGGGAGCACTATTTTCCTGTCCAAAACTCCTGCACTTATCATACCATTAGAAATGTAATTTCTTAGGCTGAATGTAACTCTGTAATGCAGCAAAATATGATTTGAGGGCTGGATTGAATATTGAGATTTCTAATTGCAGCGCAGTTAGATGGAGAATTACAGCCAGCAGAATATTTCCATATTTCCATCCAGCTTCTCCTTCAGCAAACTCCACTCAGGGGTTTCACAGCCCTTTTTTGGGGGACTTCCAAAGATTCCCACCCTGCTGCCTTTGGCCCTGGACCCCAGCAGGGTCCCCATCCCAACAGGAGCACACAGGGACACAGGAGCTGCTGCAGACCTGACAGTGCCACTCAAGGAGCCATCAGTCAAACTCTTTTTAAGAAGAAAAAAGGGCTTTCACAGCATTTATTTTTCACATGTCACACAGCATTAAAGACCTGAAGTTTCCTGCACCACGTGGTAACAAAATCACAGTATGTGAAAAACACAACGTGCAGAAAGATAAATAATCCTAAATATATAAAGATAACCCTAAACAACTGAAGATAAATTATTCCTCATCATTCTATGACTCTAAATAATTGTGCCTCATTCAGCAAAACTGTGGGACAAATCCCAGGGTTTGAATGTTACATTGTTCCGTTGTTGAAATATATTTATTTATTTTTCATATACAAAACTTAGAAAAATAAAACCCCTCCTCCTGGGAAGGCTGCCCTAACTGGCCCTAATTTCCATGCATGCCACCCTGATGACTTCACTCTCTCCCTGCAGCTGAGATTCAAGAGGTGTAACTAAAAGCAGAGCTTTGAGGGGGTTTTTAGTACAACTTCCCCCGATCCAACCCAGAAAGCCTCGCAGTTTGGGGAGCAATTAAAAGATCTCAGACCTTGCAGCCCTCACCTCCAGCCAAGCCAACACCCCAGCACACTTAGCCTGCCCTTTTTTTTTCCAATTTCAGCATGTTCAGTGTACCAATAATGCTCTGATGCATTTCACTCTTGGCTGCATACAGTGAGATTGCTAATCAGGATTACTCGATTCAGTCAACACTGATTTCAATAAAAAGACAAAAAAAAATTATCATAAATATAGAGAAAGTGCTGGCGGCAGTGACAGGTGATTAAAATCTCATTCACTTGGAATCAGCCTGATTCATGGTAGTGGAATAGAGGAAGTCTTCATATCAGCAGCAGATGATTATTATCTCACTCACTCCAAGTCACTTCTGATTGCACATGCACACACAAACTGGCACAAAGTAGATTCATGAACAACAAATCATCATGCAGGGGTCTGACCTCCTTAAAATGAGGCTTTGTATAATAATTCTTCAGAAACAAGCAGATATAGAGGGGATAATGCTAATTTACAGAGTAGGCATAACAAGCAAGCTCGCATTAAACACCCAGTGTGGAGAGGAAGCAAGGAGATGCCAATAAATTCTCAGTATTGAGCTGAAATACCGAGGATTAATTGATTTAAAGCGCTATTTTCATCTGTTTGAACACAATTCCAAACATGAAAATGAAGGATTCAAAGTACTGCTGCAAACAAACAGTGGAAGATTCAAGCAGCAGCATTTCCTGATGTTTTAATTGGAGAAGTAAAACTTCCCTGAAACGTGGTTTTCCTTCAGTTGTGAGCACCTCCCTGGCTATGCTTTGAGAGCACAGATAAATTCAGACTATTGGTGCATTTTTATCTCTTGAGGGTCAGGTTGGAGATCAGGAAAGGTTCTTCCCCAGAGGTGCTGGCACTGCCCAGGCTCCCCAGGGAATGGGCACTGCCCGAGGCTGCCAGAGCTCCAGGAGCTCCCAGGGATGCTCAGGGTGGGATCTGGGGGTGTCTGGGCAGGGCCAGGGGTGGCATTGGATGATCCCTGTGGGTCCCAGCTCAGGAAATTCTGGGATTCAATTATTTAATTCCAGCAGATGCCCTGGGACCACCAACTCCTCTTATATGGCTTGAACTGTTTTTCAAGGAGCACCCCTTACCCCCTTACACAGGCACTGATAATAATTAATTTAGACTAGACAGGCTGATGATAGGGCTCTTTTCTTCAAACAACACAAAATGTGAAGGAATTCCACACCCAGAAACTCCAGTCATGCAGCAGGAGGTGACTTCTCCAAAATATGTCCAACTTCCTTGTCCTGTTATTAATTGGGAACACTTTCAGATAAGTATAGATTATCTGCTTAAGCTTAAACCCCTTAAAATCTCAAGAAATAGTGAATTAATTACAATTAATTAGTGCACTCTCCCCTGCCTTTGTATAATATAAAGTGTCCTCCCAGAGCCACACCACAACAGCAAAGTGCTGGGCAGAAAAAGCTAATGCAGAATGAAGTTAAACAATTACAGGTTTTACTGCTGGTTTGGATGAGGTTTTTTTTAGATTGACAGTGCAACCAAAGCCAGTAGCAGTGGCAGTGTCAAAGTGCAAGTCAATACTTGGTGAGATGTTGAGGAAGAGAAATGAGGAACAGCAGTGGAAGGCGAGGAAGCCTCGCTGGGACCAGGCCTGGGGAAGCTCTGGGGAAGCTCTGGGGAAGCTCTGGGGAACAAGCAAGGCAAGGTGTTATTTAGTGGGGCCATGGCTCGTAAAACCAACCTGTTGAAGGGTGGGGAAAGGGAGAACTTTGGGGTGGCCACCAGTAAAAACCCACTGCAGCCATCTGGGTTGTGTCAGGCTGACAGAAGGGAGCTGGGCAGGGAAGGAAGTGACCCAGTAGTCCCAACACTGAGGAGAGATAATGCTCAATTCCCTGCAGTGTCTGCATCTGATAACCCAATTATCCCCAGTCTATTTTTTCAAAGTCTCTTTGAACCTGTGACCCACTACAAACAAAATGTATTTGTGTTGTTCTTAACTGCTAAACTCTGAAACAACAAAGGGCCCGGGGAAGAGTTGCCAACTTGTGTATTTCTTCAAGGCCTCCAACAATTACATTCCCATCAATCCAGTGTATTATTTTTAAAGGGGGTATTTTTTGATCTGGAAGAAGTTGAATGGCAAAGGTGATTTAAATACACTGCTCAGGATTAAACCCCTTCTGACTAAGCAGATACAAACGAAGCCAGGAAACACTCAGCTAAAGCATTTAACATAAGTTAAAAGTGACACTTGTTATGCTGCAAATGCCAGTCCAGCTGCTCTTGTTATTTATTAAACAGCACTTTTATTTTGGACAAACACATCAACTTGGCTAACTACTTCCTGGTACAACTTATCCCAGTAATATGTGTGTATATATATATTTCAACACCATTTTCTTCTGGAGGAGGACAGTTTCTGCCAGCAAAGGAGTTAGAAAAAGCAGCACTTTTCCAAGGTTGCTCTTACAGCAGCTACAGACACTAGGACTTGCTCTTATATTTATTCATCTGTTTTTCTATCTCCTCCTTTGTCTTTTTAAATATGAACTCTACACTTCTGTGCCACGCTGTCAGCTGGAGGAACACACAGGGACACGTCTTAAAGAGTGGAACACATCGAATTTATACCTGCAGGTAATTAAAGCTGGGATTATTTGGGAGCTCAAATGATGTCATGCCAAGCCAGAAGCATCTTTCCACAACCAGAACCCAGGAGAGCCAAGTAATCTGAAAATTATACCGCAGGAATCATAGGTAATCAGGAGGGTTGTTTATCACAACAGGGAAAATTAAGGGAGAGCTCTTTTTGCTGACTGGGAGCTCTCCTGAAACCACAGAAAAACACAAGAAAAACCCCAAGGTTGAACTAATGCCGAGCAACGTGGCTCGACAGGCAAAGAGCTGTGGCAGATAGACCCCGATGAGGGGCTACAATGGTTTGTAAACCAAAATTATTCCAGAGTTTAAATGACACCTAAAGGGGGTATGGGGATGCTGCTGGGGCACAGACACCCCTTGGTGTAAATGGTATTGAAAAACCCCTGAGTGGCTGCAGGTCACTCCCAGGCACACCCAGGATGACCCACACAGACATGTAGCACACAGAATAAAGTGTTCTATCACCTTCAGAAGCCAGATCAATTGTTAATTCTACCATATGTTCAAGCATATTCTGTTACATTACTGTCTTCAGAAAAGCTCGTGGAATAGGAGGGAATGTGTGAAAACATCCATGCTGTGCCAGTAAGGAGTTATTTTATGTTTGTAATTTTAGTTTTACTGACTTTGGGCCTAATCCAGTACGGGGAGCCACAGCTCTCCCTCGTTAGAGCACTGGGAGAGTTTTTGGGGTTATAGGGGCTGTTTGATGTGGAGGGAATCCAACATTCCCTGAGGGATGTGCCCAGGGAGAATGGCCTGCATCCTGTCGGGGTGGGAGGGCTGGTGGGACACACAACACCCTGGGGCTCTGCTAGGGCCTGCCCAGGCTGTCCTGAACACACAGAGTAGGACTTTGGCCGTGGCCCAAGAGAACTTGACCAGCAATATCAGAGGAGACCCCAAGTGATGCTTGCAAGGGTTGTGTTCATGTCAAATAAAATTCCATTATTGCCCATCCCAGGGTGTGTCTGTGGATGTCTTTGAGGTCCATTCCAAACCAAAGCATCCCATGATTCTCTGACAAACAGATGCAGGACTGATGGTGGGCATGTCCAGGCAGGAACTCACCCCGTGGATGTCCACAAGTCCCATCAGCTGGACACAGTCAACCTGGCCACCTTGCCAGGGCAGGGCAGGGCAGCCCAGTGCTGCCACTGCCATCCCCAGTGCATCCTCTGGGCTCTCCTCCAACACCCACAGCACAGACACAACTCCATTCTCCCAGGAAAAGCTCTGGGTCCCACCAGGCTGAAGACTGGATGGGCTTTAAGCTCCCTTCCGACACAAACTATTCCATGATTCTATAACCAACACCTAGAAGTGACTGAGGAGAAGATGAAATTCCTCAGTGATTCAGGAGCCGTGGGCTACCCCCCGTGTGACGGTATCGTGTTGGAAAAGCTGCAGGAGGCTCTCAAAGATCTCAGAGAAGGTACATGAGGTCGGTAATTTTCCTTTTCCTGTGGTTTGGGTGCCAGGGAGCTGATCTGCACAGGAAGGACAGCGGGGAAAGCCACACAAGCACGACTGGCTGAATCATCCTCTCGAGCTGCACAAGCAGGAGTGGTGGAAGTCACGCTTAGGTCACTTCCCGGAGAGCAGAAAACAGGCACACACACAAGCAAAATAGCAGGTAATGAGATAAAAAAGTGATTAAATGTGAGGTGTCTTTAATACCTTAACTCTTTCTGATCCCAGGTCAAGTGCAGTGGTTCACGTGGCCTCAGCTTTGAAAAATGAATAAGAACAGTGGGAACACCACTGTCTTGACGGCTGCGTTTATTTTCCCTGCTGTAGAAATCTGGTCTGGCAAGCTGGGCTGCCAGAAGTAAATATGACTCTTATGCATAAAGAATGACATCACGCACATCTCAGATTGTCACTGACTGTCACACAAAGCACCTCGGAGCCACAGCTCCAGGAAAAGCTCCTACCCA
>VZRX01005566.1:6469-13969 GCA_013398075.1 Notiomystis cincta | reverse complement strand
CTACAAATCAAAGAAGGTAAAACTGTCCTTGGATTTCTGGAAGTAGTGGAAGCAGGAAACTCCCACACCAAGCCCAGAGTTATTCAGGATTATAGAATTAATAGGAAAAAANTAGGAAAAAAAAAAAAAAAAAAACAGAGACAAAAGTAATCTCTAGAAGTATTGATAGCATCATTCACAGAGAGCAGGCACTACCCAAGCCAGGACATCTTCCCAGGTCTAAAATCAACCTCCAATGGAAAGAATCAAAATTTTGGTGGTGCTTTTTCCTATCACTGACTTTCCTTCATCCCTGTAGAGTCCAGTGACCAGCAGACATCCAGTCATGACCACCCTGGGAAGCAGTGGGAGGCTGGAGCAGAACTTTGGGATCTCTCCCTAAATCTCTTTGTACCTCCAGCTACTGAACAGTTTGTTTCCAACGGGACAGCCCCAGTGCAGTCCCCTGGTGGATCCCTACATGGCTTAATAAGCCTGTTTGGATTAGCACAGGCAGCTCGCTGCCCACCAGCATCTCATGAAGCACAGAAGAACTGCACAAACATAAAGGGGAAATCCTAATCAAATTTGGATTGGTAAAGAGCATTCCTGACAATCCACACAATACCAAGACCAATTCAATTTTATTGGTTGTTATTCAAAAGAAAGGGCACTCACATCTCTCCTTTGTGCATTAATAACCTCACTTCAACGAGAGGATTGGGATTTTTTTTGTCCAGATTGGGGTTTTTGATAGGGCTCCTTGTTTGCTTTATAACTAAACTGAAGGTTCTGTGCAGCCACGGGCCCGGGGAGCAAACCAAGTGTGTGGTGAAGATTTTCAGTGGTGAATTCACCTTTTAAATGAGAGCACCACACCCTCCATGCTGTCAAATTAACTTCTTCTCCAGCACATGTCTCAGGAAAATGAGCTTATCCCAGAAGTGAGGCTGGACCTTTGCTTTTTAATAACTCCTTCAGCTCCCAGGTTAATTTTTGTTCTGCTATTCTTCCAACGTTTTTTTTTTTCCTTAGAAACTTTTACCAAGTGCAGCGGGAGTTTGACATGGAAGCCCTTGTTTGTATTGCTACTTTCCCAAAGCCTCCTTAAACACTGCTGGAGGCTTAGGCCAGGTTTCTTTATTTCCTTTTCTATTTCTTTATCATTAAGGCCAAGGAGTTTTGAGCGAGCAGGATCCCGCTAATCGCTTGCCCCAGCCCCCATGGCTTTGTTTCTGTCAAAATAGCTCCTTTCAGCGGCTGCAGAGCGAGCTGTCTGGGCAAATGAACTGCTCTTTCTCACCAGATGTGTAACCGTGTTTCGTCTTTCACGAGAGACAAGCTGGAGCCGACTCCTTCCGCTAGCTGGGCCTATGCTACATGTCTTACAACAACACAAATGTAAGCCCCTTCCTTTCCACACATGTTAAACTCATTTCCTAGTGAATTATTGGGAAAACACGGCGCTATCCTCGCCGCTGCCGCCACCGCGCGCGGATGCTGCAGTTTGCTCCCCGTGCCCCTGGCACGGCCACCACGCCACCATGGGCTCTGTCTCGTTTTGCTGGCTCTGAAACTTTCATTTTGCTCAAAGTATGACAGAATTTTTTAATCCTTGTTATTATTTGTTAGGTTTTTTTTAATTTGCCTCCAGCCCCGCCACACGGGAATCTCCAAACCCTGTGGAACAAACACCTTCCCTTTCTCCCGAACAAACACTGTTTACACTCTGGATATTTTCCATCTTGGGGAAATAAGGAGAGTTTGTTCAACAGCAAAATAAAACCTAGAATGGAGCCAGCCACATTCTGTTAGAGCTGAGCTGATACACCAAGGAACCAGCAAGTTTCCCTCGGCTTAAAACATTAAAGAACCAAAACAGTTAACAGCAAACTCACATCTCGTAAAGCCCAGAGTGCCCCTCAGCCTGTAAAATTCCCCAGCTCCAGCTTTTTTTTTTTTTTTCAGTTACATCTTTATTTTAACAGGGCATTAATAATGCCAGTATAAGGTTGTATTATACAGGTTTGACCACAACCGTTTTTGCGAGATTTGCAGTTAAGATAAACAAGCCGGCGGAGCTGCTCGCCTGGCAGCGGCACCCGCGTCAATGGCTCTCATTTTCCTGAGCTCCGCCGGGGCTGCCAAGCGCAGGTTGAGCTCCCGCGTCCCCTTCCCCTCGCCCCGCATGTCAATCACCCCCTGGCATCCCCGGTGACAATTTCCATCCTCCCGGCCTGGAATTTCCACCTCCTCCAGCCCGGCAAAGCACTCCCTCCTCAGCCCTGCGAGTAACCCAACACCGGGGCTGCTCCTACCCCCGGCCCCCCGAAATCTCCCTGCGTTAGCAACGGAGCCTTATTAAACCCATTTCTACCACTTTGTGTTTCACAGGTTGTTTTTTTTAATTATCTGCTGTCTGAGAGTAATTATTTACTTCCTGGAAGCTCACGTACCAGAACTCTGAGTTTGAAAGATTTTTCCATAACCTAATCCAATTCATCAAAGGCATCCTAACAAAATTACAGGCTCTGGCAGTATCTTTGCTTTTCACCTGATAAGGCAGCAGCAGAAGCCCGGGATGGTTTGTATCAGGGTCCCTCCTGGAGTATAGTTTTTGACAGCTTTGCTTAAATCCCTTCCCCCCCTTTTCCTCTCTCACAAAAGCACGGAATTTTATTTTTCCCTCCTCCTAGAGCCGTGCAATGCTTTGGGCTTCAAATAATCAAGTATTAGACGAGAGGGGGAAAGCGGTGCAGGAGTCTCAGCCAGCACGTTTGGGATTTCCTGGGGAACAATGCTCTGGGAGCCATCTCCAGCTCATCCCTCTGCCAGCATCCCAGGTATTCCCACAGTTTCCTCCCTGGGCTGCGGGCTGTGCTCGGGTTAGGAGCAGGGATTACCAGGGAGCGATGTAAATGCTGTGACTCCGATGACCCGAGGGAAAGAGAGGAGAAGGGAGCACGTCCAAAGTCCTGGTTCTGGGGTGTGGGGGAGCTCGGAGGGGCTGAGTTATGAGACGACTTTGATTTGCCGGTTTTTGCTCTGTTTTTATGTACATTTGAAGTGCCGTGTCCTCGTTTGAACAGGTGAGAGGAGCTCGTACCTGCGCGCCTCAAAGCCCAATCCAGCTACCCCTGTCTGCAAACAGATCCCTGCAGCTAAACCCATTAATCTACAATAAACCACCTTCTTAAGGAGAAAAAAAATCAATGTCGGGTTCCTGATGGCAATTTTTTCCAGAACTGGTTACCCAGGAAAGTCGTAATTTTTTAATATACTCTGAACTTGGTAGCGCCAACAGGACGCTGAAAGCAAAAGAGCAGCTGAGCTATTTTAAGGTCTGTTCTTCCAGCAGTTTGGTGCACATCTTAAAGAAAAATAAGAATTTTAAAAAAAAAATGACACCAAACTGCTCTGTTTTCATTGCATTATGCAGATGAAATGACAAGTTGTCATTTAAGAAGTTAATAAACAGTCACCATTTTGCAGGTTATCCAAATGCTACTGAATAGAAAACCTTGGATCCCTAAATGATGTGTAATTAAAATTATTTAAAAAATCCTCCTTGACAGGCCAGGGCTTAGCCAAAATGTAAATGACATTAAAGAAGACAATGAATTTAATTTTATTTAATGTCCCTTTTTGCAGATCCTCATTTACATAGCATTTTTAACAAAAGCGTTGACCTTATAAATGCTGGCATTTGTACAGCTTCTGCAGAGTTGGATTTAATCATGCTTTCGCAAAGCCATAAGGGAAAAAGCTTTAAGTTCTCTGGTTGGATATGGAGTAGGAATAAAAACATTGGGACTGGTCAAATGTTTATCCTCCTTGCTTCTGAAAACAACCTGACAAGAAGATGTAAAGGTCTAGGGAATAACCCATTGCTGTTTGTAAGGCTTGGTAATAATCATACATAATCGTTTGGAAATATAGCTAATAAAAAATATAATGAGTGTTCAGCAAAATCGGCATTAGGCCCAAATTACATGATATTAATACTTGAACAGGTGCAGAAAGGCGCTTTAAATGAGGTAAATGAATAAAATGTCCCAGAGCACAACTGTGTGCACTGACAAAAAGTCAATCACATGAATAATTCAGCGGCCGGGACTGCCAGCAAAGGTCAGCGGCTCTCACCTTTGTGACGGGAAGTGAAAGGAAACGCTGCTGACGAAAAAAAACCCCCTCGCCCTCCAGCCGCCGCCGCCACCCCGCCGAAGGTGTAAACTTGGAGGAGGGAGGAATTAAAGCGCTGCACCAGAGAGCCGGCAGTAGAAAAAAAAAAAAAATTAAAAAAAAAAAAAAAAATCCCAGCGTGAACAGCCAAGTCGTTTAGGGAAAATAATCTGAAATTACAGCCAGGGAAAGGTTAAGGGGGGTGGCTACCAGCAATGTCAATTATCTCCCAAATCTGAGGTCAGGCAAAAGGTATTTTAAGAGCCTACGGGATTGAAATTTTGTAACAGCTGTTAAATATGACAAAACTTTTTATTCCCCCAAACTAAAGCTATTCCAAACTCCGTATGAAAGAAATGGGATAAGCAGATGTCTGGCTTCCATACAGGAAAGTAGGACACACTTGGAATGATAAGTCTCCTAAACTCTATAGAATAATGCCAGATTTATTGGGGAGGGGGGTATTTACTGCCCACGGAGATGCCAGCGAGCAGTAGGGCTGTGATGGCACCATCTGGAAACCCTCTGCCGAGCAGGCGCTGGCGACGCTCCGCCAGCGCTCCCAGCCCGGCACCGCGCTCCCGCCACGGCCTCCGGCCGCCACCGGCACCGCTCGGCGCCCCGGCCTTGGGGACACCCCGAGAAGGCAGCGAAAAGTCAAGGGTCTGGCGCTGAGCAGGAATTTCCATCCCTCCCTAATGAAATATCTGCTGGTGGCACGGAGGAATGGTTCTAGCCCAGAGTGTGGTTTTGGTTTAGCAGTTACAGCGGCATCCTGTAATCATTTACAGCCCTTGGAATGTATGGGTGAAATAGGAGAGATTTATCTGTTCATAGTTGTGATATGTAGACAATGGGTGTTCCTAATGAGGAACATCTGCTTTTGTGTTTTCCCAGAAAACATTATTCCACTATGAAAATGATACTCCCATCCTTTTCAGCAACACCGCAAAGAAAATATGGGCCTTTTCCTTTCTTTTATTTGCTTTTCTTTGGGTCAATCTAATTTCCCAGGGACACTTTTTCTGTGGCATCTTTTTACTGACTGCGCTGCAATTTACGGTGGGTTTGTTCTTTAACACGTGAGTTACTGTGCTGGAGGAGCAGCCCCGAAATGCCAGCAGATACTTAAATGTGTACAGTAATAAAAGCCTCCCCGCTCAGCCATGCTCCGTGAGAAACATCCAGGCGACGTAAATAAAAATTCCCAGTGAATTAAAAGGTCATGGAGGCTCCTGACACCGAAAACTGCTTCCAAGGCCTCGGATTTGGCTTTTACATTTCCAGCCCACTGCAGGATTCAAACGGAGAATTGCACAAGTTTATTTGAAATATCAGCACTGCTAATAAATTATTAGTCCTGAGGTGCATAAGGGGTTTTTTCCTTCTGTTTCTGGGTTGGTTTTTTTTTTTAAATCCCAGTGCATAAACAATTCTGACTATCAGGAGTCTCCTAGTGTGGGCTGGAAGAAATGGGTGGCCATAGATCTCAATTCAGGATTGAATTATTGGTTCATATCCTGAGGACAAATATGCCTTATCTGGTCAAAAGCTGCTAAATGTATCCAAAGGACAAAAGGATCTAGTGAAGCATATTGGATATAATTCTTTTTTTTTTTAAAGCCAACTACCCAAGTCACTCCACTTCCTATGGGAAACTGTAAATTGACCCCCAAATGTGATGGGGAAAGGTCGTTCCGTGATGCTCAAGAGGGAAATGCAAGCCTGAAATCCAACCCTGACAACAAATTTAGGCACCAAACTCCGAGCACATGGGGCGAGTGAACGTCAATATCGGGGGTTTAAAATCCACCCTGGTGGTTCCAGAGGGCCAGGGCTCCTCTGGAGCTTCCTCCAGGCCACGCTTCCCTCCTGTGTGTGCTGTGATTTGCTCGGAGCAAACATCACATCCCACAGCCCTTCGAAAACCCGGCTGGAGAGGCCGCTCCGGCCTCCGCCGAGCGCCACATTCTCTGACATGAGAAGTGACAACTCTCTTTAGGAGGCTAAAACCCATGCCATCCCCATAAAGCCCAAATCTTGAAAATTCCTAATGCAGAAGGTGATTAAAATTGCCATAAAATTGTCCTATCTTTAAATTTAGAAGCACAGCAGATTTTTCATCAATAATTAAGATCACTAAAGCATTTATGCTAGGCATAAATGGAGTTTCAATCTTCCTTATTCAAATAAACATGATAAAGCCATTAACCAAATGTTTTGCGATTTTTTTTCTCTCTTCTCATGCTGCTGGAATATCAAATGATCACATAGTTCTGATAGTTTGGGGGAGGTATAAAAGCACTGGTGCTGGGGAGCTTGGCTCAGTTTTGCCGGGATCACCCTTCACACGACCGATATAAATTAATCTCACAGCAACTCCAGGATGTTATTATGGAAATATCATCAGGATCCCTAAAAAGGTGATGTTTTGCCACGTTTTGGCACGTGCAAGGACCACAAACATCAACTCCTCGTGCGTTTTGCAATGGACACTCCAGAGGCATGAAAGGCTCCACAGCTCTGAATCAGAGTCCGACCGAGCACAGAAAAGCAAAATATTATTCTAATTTTCATTCCTGGTTAATTTTCCTCGCGTTCTGCTGCAGTCACACTTTAATGCAATTCACCATTTACATCTGCAAAAGTCACACATCTCTCCAAAAAGAACTCTGCACAATGAACATGCCCATAATCCAATAATAAAAGCTGTAACACGCTGCCTTGCATTTACTACGCCGCCAAGATTCCTCCACTTCCAACTATTTTTTAGCCAATAAAGCAGAAATAAATCCAGCTCACAAGGCAACAACCCAGCGCGATATGATTTCCATAGCTAAAACACTAAAGACAAATATAATTATATTGATTTTTTTTTTGTACTTGGACTTCTATAAAGTGGTGAACTTGTTCTCAATTGCCTGACACAATCCCAGAGTGATGGCAACAACTGGTCAGCCCTATTTGATTACTAATAAGAGAGATGTCCCTTCTGTCAGATACCTCACATTCCCCACTAAGCAAACAGCTATTTCAGCTAGTTAAACATTAGCATTGCTCTCCACTGGTGGTGCATATTTCTTTAGGCTTAACTCAGGGAGTTTTCCAGGTTTAATTTTTCAGGCACTGGACAGCAAAGTTCATGATCAAAAGATAACTTTGTCCTGCGAGCTACTGAAACACAAGCCTTCTTCAAACCAGCCTAACCCTCTTCTTCACAAAACCGGTGTCGGGTGAACACTTCTCCATTTATTGCTCCAAGGAACCCATTTCAGCAGCCAGGCTCAATCCAAAATCGCCTTTCGCCGCTACCGCATCGTCCGCAAAAAAAATCACCCC
>VZRX01005565.1:0-15205 GCA_013398075.1 Notiomystis cincta | reverse complement strand
GCCCGGAGACCGGCATCACGCCGGCACCGGCATCCCGGGGGGAGTGCCCGCCACTGCGGCCGGGGGCGGTGCGGGGGCGCTGAGGGGTCTGTTCTTCTCGCAGGCTGATCTTCGGCACCCTCTACCCCGCGTACTCCTCCTACAAGGCCGTGAAGACGAAAAACGTAAAGGAATATGTGAGTACGGGCTTGCCGTGCCGGCTCAGTGCCCGCCCCGTCCTTCCAGGCCGCCTCGCAAGCCCCCGGCCTGTCCCCGGGGCGGTGGCACTCCGGCTCCGCGGGGTCTCGGGTCAGTCAGGCCGCCCGAGCAGCAGCTCCAGTCGTCTCTGGAAAAGCTGCCAAGGAAGGGTGCTTACTGAAATGGGAGATTTCAAACCGTTAACACAGGCTGTTTTTTCTCAGGAGGTGCTGAGTGAGGAAGGGAAAGCGGGAGAAACACTACAATCTTGAAGCATATGAAAGTCCAGGACAAGTTCTTTCTTGTAGCTTTATCTGTGTCCTTTACTGCTTTTTCAGTACTACTTTTGGTTTTTTTTCCAAAGGGCTGAATAATCTTTCTTGGTTTGTGGCTTCCTATCAACTTTGCTTGTGATCAGTGTTTTGTGTTGGTCAAAACTTCATTCTCTTTCCCTTCTGGAACCGTTTCCCTCTCTCTGCCTAAATCTTTGCTACAGTTACCGTGTTTAAAACACCAAATGTTTTTTGTGAGGTGGTCTGTTGCCTTCTTACAAAAGGGATGTTCTAAGTGGATCGGTTGAGACAAGACCTATTTCTCTTATGGGTGGGGTGAGTTTCTGTTTATGTAGAGCAAAGAATAATATGATATAGAAGCAACATGGGTGAATAGGATATAATCTGTCCATATTGCTTTAATGATGCAGGCTGAGATGTCCTTCAGCTGTCTGTGTTTGCTCCTTACAAAATGACGTGTCAGTAATAAATATTGTGGGATTCAGTCCTCTTTTGGCTTATGCTGCTTCAGCCCTCTAGCACTGACTAGACCCTTTAGGAGCATTGGCTGAAAATTCAGCCCACAGGTTTTTAAGGAGATGCCAACTGGCCTGAGAGTCTCGCTCATAGTGGACAGCTTTATGAACTGCATCATCTGGCCTGAACTGTTTGAGTTTTGTTTTTGTTTCAGTACTGGTCTCAGCAGAGAAGTTGAAATGTGAATATTCAGGAAGCACTTATAACTAATAAATTGGTTTGGATATTAAAGATACAGTCTTGATGAGCCTTACCAAGTTTCAAAGTTTATTACTAGTAACATTAAAAACGTGCAGCAAAGCACAAAAGAAAGTATCTGAATAATCAGGTGATCCTGTGACTTCATAATTACCTTTGAAGTTATGTATTAAGTGGCATCATATTACTATTTCTTCTCTGGCATTCCTTGACTCTTTTATTTCAGTTGCCAGTGACCTTTATTTGTTGCACGAAATGTGTATTTTTTACCTGGAATTTTATTCTGTTTTATGAATGTCTGTAGCAAAAGAATGATTGTATCCAGTTACAGAATCTGAACTTGAAGACAGACAGAGTTTTAAATCTTTTTATTGAGCACTTGTGAAAAAAAACCTTAAACCCTCATTTTTTAAAACAACTGGCACTCGTTACAGTAAAAACCTGCTTGTTTTCTGTGGGTAGGCGCTGTTAATGTACATAAGTGCTTTATTTCTTTGCAGAATGTAAATGTTTTATTGATCTGGTTTTCTTTTGGTAGATGTTACCTGAGCAGCTGCAAGACTTCCTTAATCTGAAAAATCATAGCATCATGGAATGGTTTGGGTTGAAAAGGACCTTAAAGTGTGCCTTTTCCAACCCCCTGCCATGGTGAGGAACAACTTCCATAAGACCAGGCTGCTCCAAGGCCTGGCCAACCTGGCCTTGAACATTTCCAGGGATGAGCCATCCACAAGCAGAAATGAGATAAAGTGCTTGAGTATCATGAAGTTGTCTTAACAATAATATCAACTGTAAGCTGCAGTAGGGCTGATGTGGAAAAATATGGCATTAATTTGGGGGGTTTGTTTAGTGATTCAATGCTATGGGTTTCCTGAAGTAGATAGTCTGAATTGCTGCAGCAGAAAATATTATCATGTTTTTAGTTTCAGTGAGAATGCTGGAGTGTTTCAAGAAAATGTATTTGAACTGCTAAAACTTACATATTAATTATTTCCCCTTGAGAGGCCTGCATCAGAAATAAGCAGTTAGATGTTGGACTGCCATCTGAATAATTCACTTATATTTGAAGCGCTTCTTCCTTCTCAACACAAGTGGAAAGACGAGGGAAAACATAGCAGAAGGGGCCAATATCTGTTCAAACTGTTCTTCATGTGAAAAGTCAGTTGTGGCAAAATGGTTCTAGCAGCCCAGATTGTCCTAAAAGCAATTTCTTTCTTTTTACATGTCATCTTCAGCACTGGTCAAGTCTACAGTCTAATTATGCTTTTGCATTTGCTGAATTCATTTAGGTTCTTGATGCAAGTAGGGGAGACCATATATTATGCCATTAGCTGAAGCTGGTGATCATCAAGTTGAGCGGCAAAGACCTGATTCCTTTTAGTGAATTGAAAAAAAAAAAAAATAAGCAGCCTCATTTAACCCTCACTTTTGGAAGATGTTAGTAATCTGTCATAAGAAAAAAAATAGGGCTTCTTTCCATCTGCTTTCTGCTCTTTTAGTTTCTGGTCATCTGCAGGGACTTCTAGAACTAGAAGTTGGATCCTTCTAGTTTATTTAAGAGCTATACTTCTTTTTTTTCTTTGGCTTTAGGGCACAGGGTAAAGGGTGACAGAAGGAGACAGAGGCAAGAGACCTGCGTCCAGTATCAAAGATGTGAACATGGAGTTTATTTCAACAGTAACAAAACAATGTTTTCTGTTCTCAGTTTGTGCTCCTGAGCCTTCTGTTAGGAGAGTGAAAAATGAGCACTCAGCTTACACTCAGGCTGCCTACAGTGACCCCTTTTGAGTGACATCTGCTAATATATGTAAATGCAGTAGTTTTCACTAAGAAAAAGCAGACACTGTAAGTTCATTGCCTTGTGTTTAATCCCATCTAGAGACAAAATGTCAGCCAGAGATCAATCAGTTCCTTTTTTGAATTCTTGAATCAAAACTCCTACCTAATCTCTTGGATAGAAAAATATCTTCTGCACAGTTTATCATCTTACTATTCACAACCTTTTCCAGATGTTTCATGAAGATGAGCAGCACTGATCTCAACACTGATTCCTGTGGGATTCCACTGGTAACTTTCCTCATTGTGAAAAGTGGCCATTTACTTTTATCCTTTGTTTCCTTTTCTTTAACCAACTGTTAATCCACAGTAGTCCCTTCGTTTTTATCCTTGACAATTTTGTTTCTTTAAGTGTTTGTTTAGACCTGTTAGAAACTATTTAGAAACTTTGTATACCCTTGCCCTGTAAGGGAAGCACTATAGCTAGCACAGGCTTGTGGAAAGCTAAGAATCTGCTACATTTGTGATTTTTTTTTTTTCTGGGAAAAAAAAACCATAATCTTAATTTTGTTGTGTGTACGTAGGTATTTGGTAATTGCTTTTATTATTACTGCCTTCATTTTGCCTGCTGCTGAAGTAAGATTTACTTGTGTGTAGCCTCTCTGAAGTCTCTCACCCTTTTTGATCCCGTTTTGCAAACTTAGATTTATCATTATTCACACGTGTTTTCATACAAGAGCTGATTCATGTTGCTGCACTGAGGACTTAAGCATTTGTTTCAAAAAGTTGCTTTAGATCAGCTGAACAGCACCTGGGCTTGTCCAAGCTGACGATACAAGGAAAAAAAACAAGGCAGGAGAGAGCCATACAAGTTTTGCTATTTTCTGTTCTGAAAAAGAAAGTTTACAGTAAAGTGGAAATAATATGCATTACTAACAGCTATCTTCTAAACCATTCACTGTGTAAGAGCAGCTGAAGGCAGATTAGTTTTATTTTATGAGAAACTTGTGAAGAGTCTTTCAAGAACAAATCACCACATTTTCCAACTCATGTAAGTTTGGGGAAATACCTGCTTTTGTAGTATTTGCAGTAAAAAGGATTGTCAACATGTCATTGTTATATGAACATAATTATTCATGTAGTTTTAATATAGGGATTAATGTGTGGATTTAATATGTGGCATTTTCCTGTTTGTTTAGGGTTTTTTCCCATTCTTGATGACACTAAGAATGTCAAATTTCTTTTAATTAAGGTCTTCTTTTTGTTTATCTGCTATGTATGCTCATTTTAAATTCTCAACAGGATAGAAAACTAGCAATTTCCGTTACAATTCAGCTGACTCCACTTGAGGAGTAATTGGCTTGTAGCTGAGAAACCAGTTACCTACCAAAACAGCTTGCTCTCTCTCTCTCTCTGTGTGTGTGTGTGTGTGTGTGTGTGTGTTAGGGGGGAATTATTTTGTGTTTTGAAAGAAATATTGCCCCAGATAAAGGTGTGAGGAAGTAGAAAGATAGATGATAGGCATACAAATGTGCAATAATAGTACATACATATACTCTAGACCTTAAACAAGAAGATTAGGTTGATGTGGCATGTTCTTTGCTTTTTTACCTCTCTCAGTGAGCCATTATTTAAAATGAAAAATTAATTGCTTCTATAACTTCTGGGAGTAATGATTAAGGCAAAGAATACTTATTAGTGAGTTAGAGCAAAATAATTTATTGGTTTGTTGTTTTTCTTTTTTCCTAAGGAAAATCTTTATATCAGGAAAATACAGGACTGCAGTTGAAACTTTTACATATGTGCATGTATATGTATTTTTTACGGTATTCATGATATGTGGAAGAGTGTAACTTCTTAAAGCGAACTGATAAATCTTTTTTGATGGGTCATTTGGGACCTTAACACTGTTGCATCATAATGTTCCTCCAGGGCATGCATTCATCAATGTATCTGTATGCGTTTATTTATTTAGAGCATAGTAATCCTACGTGTTTTCTCAGACTAAAATGCACCATTTAGTATGTGTCCCTCTCCATTACAGATTATATATGCCTTCTTTTTGAACCCATCTTAATGTGTGGAGATGAGTCATTTATACTGAGAAGACATTTCACTTTTTTTCTGGGTTCTGATGTATGTCCATTGAGTGACTGCTCTTTTGCAGGTGAAGTGGATGATGTACTGGATTGTGTTCGCCTTTTTCACCACTGCAGAAACACTCACAGACATTGTTCTTTCTTGGTGAGTTCCTTGGTGGCATGCTGTGGGGTTTTTTTTGTTCTTGCTGTGTCTTTGTTTTGTTTTTTTGCCTTTTTTTTAACCAGAGAGAGAAGTTTTAGGATGCTAAGAATAAACTGTCTCTCCTTTAGGAGTTTTCAATCAGCAGGTTTCTAGATACTGTGGGTAGTAGCTGCTATCTTAGTTGTTTCAAGTCCTTTGCTTGCAAAGTTAGGGTAAATGCGCAGTATCTGTAAAAGGATCTTCATCCATTCATAACTTAAAATATTTTTGAGAAGCTGTTAATGTGATCTGGTACAGCTTGAAAAATTATGGTCTAAAAGGCACCTTAAAAAATGGTAGAAGGAAGGGACCTATTTTGCTTTGACAGCCTTTTGTGTGGAGGAGCAGATCACATGCATGTTTGTAATGTGATGTTTGCATGTTTGCTTCCACTGGGGAGGATGGGACAGACTGGAATCGAAGGAAGCAGATTCTTACTCCTCACAGTGCTCTGTGTCATGCTTGGCAATATGGAAACCTCCAAAAATGACGAATCATTGTAACAGGGCTTCAACTGAACCTTTGAAACAGGGTATCTTCCATTGCCTCATTGCTTTAGTGTTTGAGCTTTGCATACATCTCTGAAACAGTGTTAGTCAAGAGTTTCATCTTCTCAAGAATCATGAAATGACTACACATGCCTTACCAAAGTGCTCAGCAGCTTTGTTTCTACCTGCATAAAATTTAAAAAACAGATAAAGATCAAAAAAATGCAAGAACTTTAATTTGTTTACATACATGAAAAGCACTTCTGAAAACAGAAGTTTCTTCCTACTAATTGAGTCAGTACTAATTGTTTCGGTCTCTGCTGTTGTATCTTCCCAGACTTTACTGGGTAAGGGTTAGAGATGACAGGCTTTCATGCTATCTGCTCTTTTTCATTTACACTGGCCCTGCTGTTGTGTCTTATCTGAGGGGTACCTACTGGAAGTTTCAGAAATAGCCATCAGCCTTAGCAGGAACATGACATTATTAAGATACATAGTTGAAAATTTTGGAAATTGAGAAAGGAGGCTAATGTAATATTAACATCCACTGGATGCTCTCTGAAGAAAATTCAGAATGATGAGAGTAGCTATCAGATTGTAATTTGGTGTGTTTGCAGGGCTGAGAGATGCCCTGTTTATGGAGTTTTCATGCCTATGGATGAAAGACTAAATGATACTCAAAGAAGGTATGTCCTAGGATTCTAAAAAGGGTTCTGCTTTGCTGACCTGAGTAATTGATTCTCTTGTTTCTGAGCCTTTACCTTGCCTACGCTCTTTCTGCCTGTGCTGCTCTCTACTAGTTATCTCCATCTGTCTCTGTGCTGATCTTGATTCCAGTTCTCCATCTTTCTCCCTCCTCTTCTCTTTTTTTTTTTTTCTTTCCTCTTTCTCTCAGGTTTCCCTTTTATTTCGAGCTGAAAATCGCATTTGTGATTTGGCTGCTCTCCCCTTACACCAAGGGCTCCAGTGTCCTCTACAGGAAGTTTGTGCACCCAACGCTCTCCAATAAGGAGAAGGTACTTGCTTGTTGTTGGCAGATACTGACCTGGCTGGGGAACTGACTGACTTCTAATTCAGTTATGCCACAATAAAAACTGAAATCAGTGAATCTTGTTTGTGCTGATCTTAAGGAATGTAGATTGATTCTGTGTCTGACAATGATGTCATACTGCAGCTTACTGAAGATTGCACTGTAGCCAGTAGTTTGCCTAATGCTTAGAAAGCATGTTTGGCTAACCCAGTGTCATGAGCCCTTAGAGTCACTGTCAGTAGTTAAGCCTTTTGAATCAGGCTAGGAGCAGCACGTTCTGTAGCCAGTGTTTTTTCACATTGTTGGTATAAGCAACTGCTTTGTTTCAGTTGTTATAATTCAGAAATAGCATACTGTAATTTTAAGTTGCATTTACATGCTTTCTGTAATTAGCAGAGAAACTCGAGTTATGTGATCAATGACACCGGATGCTAATAGCCTGAAAAAAGAGCTTTGTGTTTTTAAGGGTGATGGTGGGGAGACTTTGATCATGTTTATAATGAGGAGCTAAATGCCATGTTTCATGTTGCATTCCTAGGAAATTGATGAATACATTACCCAGGCTTGTGACAAGAGCTATGAAACCATGATGCGGGTTGGCAAGAGAGGGTTAAACCTTGCTGCCAATGCAGCAGTTACTGCAGCTGCAAAGGTAATGCAATGCCTTCTGTAGCATTCAGGAACTCTCCAGCAGTTTATTTTTGTGTACCAGCAGTAAGTGCTGTGGTCTGTTAGGGATACTAGTACTTGTCTGGCACCTGCCTTTGCCCTGCCTTTGCCCTGCCTTTGCCCTGCCTTTGCCCTGCCTTTGCCCTGCCTTTGCCCTGCCTTTGCCCTGCCTTTGCCCTGCCTTTGCCCTGCCTTTGCCCTGCCTTTGCCCTGCAGTTAATCTCATCCTTTGACTTAGAAAAAGCAGATGGGGAGTGGAGTGGATTTGGCTTTAACCTCTTAGTTGTTGTTCTTGGGAGCATACATTTTCCTTTCTCTGGTTTTTTTTTTCAGAGTACCCTAGTGGGGAATAGGGCACCTTTGCTCCTCTTCTGAATGAATAATCCCATGTGATATGATCTTGATGATGTGCCTTTCACCCTAATTCTTATGTCCTCTTAGGGCCAGGGAGTTTTGTCTGAGAAGCTTCGAAGTTTCAGCATGCAGGATCTCACGCTGATCCGAGATGAAGATACTGTGCATCTGCGAAGCCGGGATCCACAGCTGCACCCTTCCGGTGCGAGTCTTCTGGAAACCATTGAAGACTCAGGTACAGAGCACCTGCTGGGCCATTGTATGATACCTCTGATGGTGAGTCAGGAATGCTTCCCTGAGCCTTGGGTCTCAGAAAGGAGTACAAGATTGTAGATTATCTGGGAGAAGTTGCATTGTCTTCCCTAGAGCCTTTTCATTTAATATACATCTCTGCACTTATCCCATTATCTTTATTCAGGATGGTTGACATCTCTCTGTCATACGTTCCTTCAGGATGGGCCATTTTAAGCCCATGGGATTCTTTGAAAGTATTTGCTAGAACTATCTCTCTTGTTCCTTAGCTTCCTGTTACTCCTCAGGAGAGGAGAGCAGTGTGGCACATAGGTCTAATGGAACCCCGTCAGATACTAGAACAGACCCATCAGATGAAGATGCAGGAGACAAACTTCCAAAACGTACCCAGAGTCTCAAAACTCCTAAAAAGGTGACGAAAGCTGAGGTGAGTTGGTGTATAAATAATTTCCAGCACTGACATTGATTTGTGAGCTTGGTTGGAGAGCTCTAGCTTAATAGTCTCAGCATTTAGAAGCTGGACTGTCTTTGCTAGTTGAGTCCTACATCAGAGGTCTTGTTGTCTACTTGCTATACTTCTTTCTAGCTTTTGCATTTTTATCATGCCTATAAGCCTCTGTCATAAGTCAGAACCCAGCTTTTCTTTCATTTGGGTTTTGTGTGGAAGGGTGGAGCATTAGATATTTTTTAGTGTGTTTTGTTGACAGTATCTTCTCTCCTGTCTGCTACAGTCTGAATATATAATAGTGACATTTATCCCTGGGACAACCACTTTCTCTTCATCTAAAATGCAGCAGTTGTGTACCCTCTTAGGCCTCCCTTGATTTTTATACATTAGATATGGAGAATTACTTGCCCCATTCCTGGAGTTTTGTCTTGAAGTTTGAGTAAGTAGTGATTGTTCAGTTGTCTTCTTATGTTTGTGTGACAATCCAAGGTATTTACAGCCATTCAGATGGGACATGAGATGCTTGAATTCTTATTACTAAAATAAACCATACACAAAAGTAAATGCAATTGTGTCCAGGAAGCTTAGAAATCTTTTTTTCAGCTGTTTTCAAGTGTGTTTTGTGGAAAATGCTTTCTGAGGTGCTGCTTTCTGGGTTTTGACTCTTACTTGAGTGTTTCTTATGGTTTGATTTGAACATGATAAAATGCTTCTCCCTATTTATGAAGCTAGGGTCCTATTTGCTCGATTTAACTTGGACTTCTAATGTTATTATTTTTATCTAAGATAAAGAATGCTATATCACTGACTCACATTGTTGAGCTATTCAGGCTAAATATTAAATAGTTTGAAGCAAAGTAATTGCTTATAGTTGTACTGTTAACCTGATTTTGCAGTGTACGGGAAACCTTTGCATATGCTTAAGTACTCCTTGTTACAGAATTACAGAATAATTGAGGTTGGAGGGGGGATCTCTGCATTCATCTGGTTCAAATCCACTGCTTGTGTAGAGCCAGTTCCCAGTACCAGGTTCAGGTGGCTTGTGATTTTCTCCAAGGATGGACATCTGTGTCCAAAGATGCATTTTAATTTAACTCAGGTCTTTCTATGGCTTAATTCTGAGTTGACCCCTCTTCTTTCTTGTCTGCTGTATTAGACAGGAGCAGGGAAACAAGAAGCTCAAAATTTGAGTCAAACCTTCCTAGTGAGGAATTTTCAAAGCAAAATTGTGAAAAGACAGAATGCTGTTTATACTGATAAAGCTCTTTGCCGGCGTATTGGTTTTTATGCTCAGACTGTTGGATCTTTGGGTCAGAAGTAGGACTTGTGGGAGGTGTTTGACTGAGATCTCTGAGATTGCCAGCCAGGGCTGAATACATCGTAGATGAATTAATGTGCTCTTCTTGCCAAATCTAGAATGAAAGACACAGAAGTGTGCAAATTAGTTCAGGATGTTTCTACAGCTTTCAGAGAACTGCACTTGTGATGGAAGTTAAGAAGCAGAAAAGACAGAGCTGTGAAATCTTATGTGAATGTTACCAGTTAGAAATATCTCTGTGTTTAACCTTTTGTTTAGACAGCTGGCTTTGATTTTACTACTGTACATAGTTTTAGAATGTCTTCTACTGGTTGCTGTTTGATGGATATGTTGAGTGATTTGTTTAATGAAAAAAAGAGAAATGGTTAAATAGCCTTTTGAGACAACAGATGACATGAGTAGGGTCATGTTGTACTTGTTTTGTCCTATTTTCACTCTGCATTCTTGCATCTTTCTGTTAGACACTGAGATGTTAAAATAAACTAGCCTAAGATGCCTTTTTTTCTCTCTCCTCAGCTTCCAGTAAGAAATGTAAAAGCCCGCCCTAAGAAGAAAGCTGCTGGCTCTCTTGCTTCTGGCGAATCATCCTAAGGCGACCTCCCCCTCCCCAGCACCTGTCTCTGTCCTGAGATTTGCCTTTCACTTTTTTGGAGAAACTCTCCAAAGGAAGAGAGTTGAGATTCTTGTACATAACAGATACTGCTTTACAGAGCTCATTCCAAGGCAAGGGGGAGGCTGGGATTCAGAAAGCAGAGTAGAGGATACAGATCCTCAGGAATTTTCTCCTTTTCATCTCTCTGTTGGAGGGAATGCTGATATGTCTGTACATAGTTGCTTTGGAATTCCCACTGTATAACCCTAGTTGAGAATATTTGCTGGAAGAACTAACTAGGGTTAGAGACATCCATTGCACAGAAGCTGGAAAAATACTAGACACTGGAGTTCCACAGGGTGGGTGGCTCCCTAAAATGTCTTATCTTGCTCTGGGTATTCTTCTGCAGCTGTGTGTTGTTAAGAAGTGGCCGCGATGAGTCGTATTCCTTAAGAATGGACCGTACCTGATATGTCCATCGCCTTTGAGAAAGTGACTGAAGTGATGTATGCTGAGTGCTTTTGAACATAAAGGACTGGCTCATGGGGAGGTATATGCTAGATTCCCATTACTCATACTGGAAGAGGAAGAGATTGGGTTTTGTTTTATTTTTTCTGGAAGGTGAAGGGAGATTAATTGGAAAAACAAATAAAGGAAATGTGCTATTACATGCACATTAAATGATGGAGTAGGTAAGAGTTACTGTTGAGAAGAAAAGTTTGGCATTTCTAAGATTTCAGCTCTTTTTGAAGCTATTTGAATTTTATTTCAGATTCTAATGTTCACTTTGACTCCTGTGAGGGCATCAGAACGAGATGAGTCCCACGCAGTAGGTCCCATGCAGTTCCATGCAAGCATACTCACTTTGCCATTTAGTGGTTGAACTCATGTCATTGTGTCGCATGTTACTGCAAATTCTTTTATTCTAGCCAATGACTGAGGAAAATCTCTCTCAAAATAGTCTGCAGGCATACTGGGGAATTTCAGAAGCTCTCATCTCTCAGCTTTTGGAGATTCAATCCTCAGGACATGAGAACTGAAACAGTTGATTTATTAACAGTTGAGTTCTGCTAACTTCAGGATTTCATTTATGGGGGATAAAAAGCAGGGACTAGGACACAATACTGTGATTAATCAGTCCTCTTGCTTTATCCTGCTGCAGCCCTTGCACACATTTTCTGTCTGACATGTGCCGTGTTAATCAGTGTCCTGAGACTTGAGCAATATTTAACACTTGGGACAGAAAACTACGAGGAATGTAGAATATATATTGTGGGAATGAAATTGCAGTGCTGCAGAAAAAATTTGCATCATGCCAAGCCGTACGAATCTCTTGAACGTTGTTAAGGGGAGATCCCCTGAGCTGAGTCAATGAAAATTTGAGATTTATGAGTAGGATTCTTGTTGTCAAGATCTGTAATGAAGGTGCACCATTATGGACATGGGTGTCTAAATGAATACTCGATGGTCTTAATTTTCACTGAAATTAATTATCAAAGGAACTTGGCTCCTACATGCAGGTGTTTGTGTCCCACGTTCTTTTGCTGTCACATTTCTGAAATTACAGTGTATTCTTCACAGAGACCAGTATTTTGCTGTTGACAAGGTATAGAAGCACTTCTGCAACTAATGCTCCACAAATATTTCTGTCCTAGAGAGCAGCCTTTCAAAAGTTTATAAAGTTGAAGTTTAGGACTGAATTCTTTTCTTGTTTCTCATTGTCTTGGTGGCAAATTGTTTGCTGTTGAATTGGCCAGTTACTTCAGGAAGCAAATTAAGTTTGGTTTACTATTTTTTGTAGGTTTTAAAAACTTAAATCTTTATAGACCACATTAGAAACTTGCATCTTGTCAGACATATTTGTCCTAAATTATCCACAAGGCCTTATCCAGAAGCCAGTAGAAAATCCTTGATTTGATTCTGAGTTTCACAAAAAAAAACCAATTATTTTGTTCTTTTTTAGTTTATTAACAAACTCCATATTCATGTCTTACTAGCACATGCAAATGCATGTCCTGAAGCAGGAATACTTTGTTTCCAAAGGAAATTCCTCTCTCCAGACAACAGATAAAAATCTTTCATGATTATGTGGAAGATCCAGTTGTAAGGAATTGCTTTCCTAGACTTTACTGTACTGAGCAAGAGAGAACCATTATTCTCTATATACCAACTATGTCTATGACAATGTTTCTTGATTTATTTTTTTTTAAACTAAAATTTTGCATAGAAAATTATTTATGCAAATCATTGTGAGGGACTTGATTTGGAAGCCAAGTGTCCCCTTGTACTGATTTTCTTGCCCTTTCCTCGTGCATGTATTGTGATAGTCTACAATTACTAGGGTTCCACAGAGTGACTTTCCAGAATCTTCTCTAGAATCCATTTATTTGTAGTGGCTTATCGATTTGAAGCACAGGAAGAATTTCTGAAGATTCAGTTCTGGCATTTGGATTTATCTTTTCTTCCTGAGCTAGGTCCAATGCTTTTACTTTGCATTGATGCTTGATGTCGTTAGTTTGTGGGTGAATATGGATCAGTTTTACTCTGACTTTTGTTTATACAGGGGAATTGGCTTTTGGTTGCACGAGTGAGTCTGCAGTAGAGTCAGGAACTATTATCTAGTGTGCAGTATGAAGCCGATGTCACGCAGCAGAATTTACCCAGAGCAAGAACAATGTCTTAGCATGGATACTGTTTTCTTCTTCTAGTACAAATGTGACTGCTAGATTGTGCTTTGCTTGATCAAAGCCACTGCAGACCTACCACCACCCACGTGACCTCTTAGTGAGTTTCTAGATATAGTTCTGCATTGGATGGCACTGTCTTGCATAGAAATGCTCTTGTTAATGAGAACGCTGAATGTGCTGTTTTGATAAAATGCTTTTATCAGCTGCTGTTCGGTGTTTTCAGCAGGAAATGCTGGAATGTAGTTTCTCTTCAGTATCATCTGCGGGCTTCATTGTGCAATTAAGCAAATGGTTACATCTTCACCTAGCAGTAGAACCTGTTCTGTTCAGTAAATGTTTAGAAGCTTTTCCTAATATGCCTGGCCACAGAGAGAAGTGCAGTAAGAGAAAATGATACTTGAAGGTGGGGGCTGAAGAGAGTAGTATGTGTGTCAAACTTTGTGTGCCTAAAAGTTATCCTAAAATACCTGTACCATGAGATACAAAGTTGAAGCCATGACTGCCTTTTGAAAAGAAATGTTTTACTTTCATGCTTTGTAGTAGTATGAGTCAGTGTTCTGCTGTTGGAAAAGAAAATAGTGAAATGTGGTTTCCTGTCTGAGAAACTTAATGATTTGTTGCGTAAAAGGGAAAAATGTTTTCTTGTTTGGCAGTAAACCTCCGTGGTGGGTGAGAAATATGAAAATACAGGGGAGACAACTGTCAGGTTTTAAACCTTTACACTCTACCGAAACATCTTTATTACTTGCTTTTTTAAACAGAGTTTGTGATTCTCCTGCTTTACATTTCTGGGTCTGATTTGTTTTAGACTACAATAATTTCCTTGGTAGGTAGAGTGTATATTTAGAGAGGGGTGCTGCTGTTCTTAAAATTGCAAAGCTTGTTCTGGGGAAGTTTCACCTTCCCTCATTTTAGTGAATTGATTTCTGTTCATTGTGCTTTTGCAGTGTTGTTATACATCCCTCTTGGAAGTACGACTCCTTCACCATCTACTTCCTTGAAAAGCAAGTTTTCCAGAGAACCACAACTTTCCAGAAGCGATTATGTATTCTGTGCCATCATAAGCAGCAGGAAATTTAGTGCCTTAGGAGAAAAGTAAGATACCTATGGAGAACTCTGCTGGTTCTCTGATCTACACATAGCATTGTATTAAGGAGGCTCACAAGTTAACTGTGAAGTGTCATTGTACACTTGAGAGCAGCTGTTGAATTGAGATGATATTTCCTTTCTGTCTTCCAAAGTTGCATATAATGCTGGGAAGTGTGGATAATTCCCTAAGAGAGAAATCTTAGAGAGGGAAAAGAAGTTGTATTCTAATGGGGACACTGTATTGTCACATTACTGCTTGCTGGAGAGATGCTGAATGACATCTCTATGTAACTGGTCTGTACTATAGCTATTCTTCCTTTAGCCACTAGGAATTTGTAATGTGCTGTCTGGCTGAAGCATCTTGTGGTGCTGTTTTCTGAGTTGTCTTGCATAGTCAGATATGTGAAAAACCAGGAAAGGATTCTGAAGGTACATGAGCTCGTAGAACTGTAGAGGTGTTGGAAGGGACCTCTGGGGGTCATCTGGTTCAACCTCACATTTCAGTCCTAGCCACCCACTGCCAGTTCCTGTGTGCTATTTCTGGTCTGGAACCTACCGAGTTTAATGTTTAAGAGCTGATAATATGTGCAGAAATGCATATGCTGTATGGGAATGTGCTTTGCTGTTGCTGTTACTGAGGAGAAGTGTTTCCTGGTCACCTTCCATGTGGAATTTGGCACTGCTGCAAGACACTATAAACATAACTCATTCTTGTGTTCCTTATAGGTATTGTTAAAAAGCCTAGAGACCTCAAAAAAAATCTTAAAAGGTATGCAGAGTAAAACAGTGAAATAGTTGGTTTTACCAGTTAATGGAGAACATAACTGCATAGCAGCAGAACCTGTCTTGTGAGATAGATAGCATTAGAGTAGAAAATTAGCTGTGTATAGTACAAAGTTGTCCAGTAAATACTGCTAACTTTCTGAGCCTCAAGCAACACTTAAACTGTGCATTTTACAGATGAGAGCTTGATATCTTTTTTTGAACCTGATTTCTCTTAGAGTCAGTCTCCCTCCCCCTCCCCCTCCCTCCCCC
>VZRX01005560.1:2768-33200 GCA_013398075.1 Notiomystis cincta | reverse complement strand
TTGGTTTTGTTGGGTTTTTTCCTTCCCCCAACCTTCTCTATGCCAGTGATGGGGTAAAGAAAAGTTTATCTTGGCATACATTAAATCAAATATTTATTTTTCTTTCAGTTTGGAAACAATAACAACTACATGAACATGGCAGAGGCAAATAATGCATTTCTTGCTGCAAATGAGGTAGATGTTTTTATTTTTTATCTATGCTCATATTCTGCTGTTTGCTGTGATAATTTAACAGACTTTGAATGGATGAAGAGTGAAGTGCTGAATTTCTGTGTGTTTTATGGAGCACAAAATAAAGACTTTAATGAGAAAGAAAATAACCTGACAGCTCTCCATTACTAGTCAATTTAGCTGTCCATAAGGCTGTTACTTACATAGCATGTCAATAGAAACAAATCTGCTTTATGTATGGAAAAAAAATTATGAACAGAAGGAAACAAATAAAAAGCACAGTAGGTATACACTTTGAAAGCAAGCTTAGTAATAGTCATTACTAGCTGATGTTCTAATTTTTGTTATAGATACAAATGGTTTAATTTGGGTTCTTAATACTCATATGAGATAGAAAACCAAAGCCAGCTCTGTTGCCTGAAGTGTATGTGCTATATCAAGGGATCTTTTGAATCCAGGGTCCAGAACAAACCCAGAGGCTGGGCTAGTGGAGGCTGGCTGGGTTGTGGAGATGATGCATTTGATCACTGCTCTCTCCTGAAAACAGGAGAAAAGGTGGCAACTCCAGGTTCCATGTATCTGCCAGGTGGGGCCACCTTATAGCCAGTCAAAAGAGCATCAACACACTGATCCTGATCCCAAGTCCAGGCAGAAACTGCCTTTGCTCATCCTGGAAACCCAAGCTGTTACTCCAAAGAAAAGGATGGAGATGCACTGTCTAGTATGTGCACAGCAATATGGAGAACAAGAACTGTTTGTCATAAATGTCATCCATGACCCTCCCAATGTGAGGAAAGGGTAGAAAACCAGGCAGCCCTGATTTTCATGTTGTAAGTGGGGACTCAGTCACAGCTATTCCTGTGCACCTCTAAAGCAGTGATCCCAGAGAAAATAAGTAGAAAGGTGTAACAATAAACATGAAGGTTAGAATTAAGGGTAGGGATTTTTGAATCATTTATACAATGGTCACCATCTCTTTTTACCCAGCAAGACTGCTTAGATAAGGGAATATTGTTTGGCAGTAGCTCCAGTGTTATTTGTGATAATGAACACAAACCCCATCTGTAATGACAACATGATGTTTCTTTCTGTAGAATTTCTTTCCTACATTTGAATCAAACATTGATGAAAGCTCTGCTGCCAGCAGCTGTTCAGAGACAATTTAATTCCAGCTGTGATAATTCACCGTGTCAGACATTGGCTGTTATATGTTGATACAACAGTTCTCCAGATTTGCATTTTTATCAAAAGGAACAAATGTTTTGAACATTTCAGTACAGATGGCATTTAACCATGCACACAGGTCTTTTTGGATTATTTTTTTTTAAATATATGTGTAAGATACAAATATTTGAAAAGTTAATAACTTTAAAAAATGTGATTGGTAAGATAAATCTCACGAATGTTATACCATCTTTTGGTCATAACACCACCTTTCTGCAGTCCCAAATTGCATACTATTCAGGCTTTTTACAGACTGAATAACCCAGTGATTTGGATTTAAGGCTACTTCACTAAAGGCTTGCTTTCTTCTTAGATTACATCTGTTTTATCCTCAATCTTAGGTCTGTTTAATGTTTGTTTTTTTCTTTTTCTTTTTTTTTTATATAAAGATGTATACATATTTGGATAAATTATACAGTTAGAATTAAATTCAGATTAAAAATGTTAAGGTATTCATCAATTCACTCTCCCATTTGTAGTAAGCTATAAGTATTAAGATGAATGCTACTTTTCTAAGTAAAAGACTGTATTATTATCTAGCTGTGTTATATATTTCTGCAGCTGTCCTAGAATTATTGTGTTAGATGGGGAAAAAAGATCCAGTTCTTATAATTACTAATATCTCATAAATATGTCAAGTAAAGAGAGGCTCAAATGTACTATAATAATACTGATTTCACTGAACCCTTTAGCTTGAACAAGGAATAAAAATATGATTAAGTGTTACTGTTCGTATTAAAGCGTGAACCTTACTTTGCAATTACTGCATTACAATGTATTTAATTATAGTGGTTTTACATTAACATGAATGTAGCTTTCTCAGTATTATTTTGGGCCTGAGCACTGCTGAGCTAGAATCCCATTTTATTTCTGTAAATAATGCCTTAAGAGCGTAATCCTAGAGCACATTCAGGCTCAGAAGCCACACATTTGCTTTATGTTTTCTGTCTCTATGTCATGATTACTACGACTCATTTTAAAGCACCTTAAATATTTATTGAAATAATATTTCAAGTGTTAATTACAGTGGTAATGAAAACAGCCAAATGCCACATATCAAGAATGAGTGTTTATCCGTATTGTTAATGTGATATGTTAGATTTCATTAAGCAGTAATGGGGTAGCAAATGAGTCACAAATTACAGTTGCATCTGTTACTAGACCACATTAGTGCCAAAATAACTGCAAATGCAACCATAGGGTTATGTTCATTAGCCAACCACTTCTCCTGGCCAATCCATCCTTTGTGTTTGTGAACTATGGGGTCCATGAGAAGAAAAATTCCCACCTTTTGTAACAGAGCAGTGGGGAAGTCAAACATCTCCCTAATCCAGGCCCAGCCTTCACATCCAGAATTAAGCCACAGCCTTGCAGTTGGAGTGAGATGGGCACAGTCTCAGCAGAGTCTGCTGGTGCTGCAGACTGCAGCAATCTGGGACCCCATCATTTCTGGTGTGAGACCAATAATGACAGCTGACAGGTTCTATATGCAAGCAAAGGTTTTTCTTGTGTTTCAGTTTCCATCTTCTCTCAAGCGGTTATTAATTTATATCATCATTAACAGTTTGAAGGATGACAATTTGCAGCAGTTAATGAGATCTTTCACTGAACTTATCATTTTTAAATTAACTGGCATTAAGTCACTCTTTCAAACAATGTAATTAATACATAAAACAATTCTCCCTCCCGCCCCAACCTGAATCCTGAACTAATGCAAACAAACAAATCCCAGAGCAGCCTTGCATGTCCAGAACAAGACAAGAGTGCCTATTTTAGGATTGCCAACTGCCCAATTTGATCAAGGCAGTCCTGATTTGGGTACATTTAAAATGGCCTAATTTCAAGCACTGAATTTCTATTATTAAGTATCAGTGGACCTGAAATAATACATGAAAGTTCATTTAACTCTCAAAAAATTTGAATAAGCGTAGCTCATTTGTTTCCCAAATAAAAGTCAGCAATGTTGAAGCCAGATATACAGACTCTACTTGAATAAAGATTATCTTTGACAGACACATGCACACGTACAAACATGCACAAACCCTGAAGATAACTGGCAGTAAATGTTTTGCTCAAGGCATCTTAACAGGTGTTTAGTTCATAATAAACCTACTGTTCAAACAAAGCTGGCTCGCTTCAGAAAGCACTGGAAGCTGCTGTAATCACCCTCACGCTTTCATACGTCTCTCCTCCAAATTACAACCCGTGTTTAAAAGGCTTCACAGTATTTTGGGGATGGAAAAGAAATAAAGAATGGTAATATTTCATGTTTGTTAGTGGATGAAAGCAAACAAAAGATGTGAAATGGTCAGTGCTGAATTCCTGTTGTGTGTGTGCTACAAAATTGTCAGTGTTTTATGAAGCGTGAGAGTAATGTAAGCTGTTTGTGCTATTTTACTAACATATCAATAAAGTGGCAGTTTGTTGTACAGCCAAATCCAGTGTAGCTGATATTCGGACTAACAACAGACAGATGTTGCTAATTAAGTACACATTAAAAAACTGTTAATACTGATACTTCATTTAAGCCATATGATAATGAGACCTAAATCTTTAATCAGAATGATCCACAGACCCATTCAGCATGCAAAACTTAAAAATTTTGTTGGTTATAATTTGCATTTGAGGACAAACCACGATTTGGCCTGCAGGTGTGGAGGTGGTTGCTGAGCCCTGTGTGCCCTAACCCTGTGTGCCTTGTCCTGTCCTTTTCCAGCAGACGTTCCATACGCCGAGCCTTGGGGACGAGGAGTTTGAAATCCCACCCATTACCCCCCCGCCCGAGTCAGACCCTGCTCTGGGCATGGCAGATATACTGCTCCCCTTCCAGGGCCTTGGTGACCAGCTGCCTGCACAAGGAAATGAATTTACACCTCAGTTTCCCCCCCAGAGCCTGGATCTTCCCTCTATTACAATATCCCGGAATCTCGTGGAGCAGGACGGCGTCATCCACAGCAATGGATTGCACATGGTAGGTCTGGTTCTTTGTGTGTTCCCACTGCCCATGGAGTCTGTCGAATCTGTGCCATCTCTCAGTTTTCCCTGACCCCTCAGAAGATCTGTGTGATTTCCTGGGAGCCTGACCAAGCACTTTCCAGTGTTCTGTGCCGTGTTCCAGGCGTGTTCTGTATGAACAATGACACGTGTTGTTACACAGCAAACAATGATTTGCTATTACTCAGTTCCCTAAGGCAGCTGCCAAATGCTTAAGGGTTAATTACTGGTGGATTGAGCAAGATAAACATGTTTGTTAATGTACAGTGCAATGCTATACTGTTTGTGAACAGATCTCTATGAAGAAACAGTCAGGCTCTACAAACACAGGATTTTCATTTTGGGAATGGACTTGGAAGCCCATATCCATTGGCATCATGTGCATCCCAAGTGTTCCTAAAGTTCAAAAATGTGTTATACACTTGGCACTGGCATCAAGAATTGAAAGACCATAGTGTTGGCCAGGGTGAACTACAGCGTTTAGAATGAATTGTTTGTCTGTATTTGAAGTGTAGGACCCACATCTGACATCCATCAGGATATTCTGAGAGTGCTGTGTTGAGAGTAGCTTGGAAGGAGAGCCAGACACAGCATGGCAGCAGGAAAAAAGCAGTGTATTTCTCTATATCCTGTATATTCCATGGGCTAAATCCTTATACATAGGAATGAAATATTTTTTAAAACTCATAATGGAAGTGGCAGGGATTTATTACCTTGACAATACTCAGAAATACAGGGCCATAAAAAGATGTTGTTGAGTCCAGTGCTCTTGTTGGCCATAGAGGCTGGGGCAGGGTGGTCTTCACTCCCTGGGCTGTGTCTGAGCCCTTAAGAGTAGGGAGGCATGATCTGGGTGTGGAAGGGCTCAGTGATGGGGGACTGTGAGGCTAATTCCATGTTAATTAGACCAGTCAACAGCAGGGATGTGTGGAGTTTCCTCCAGAACCTGTGCACACTGTAGGGTTGCAGTGTCCACGGGAGGGTGCTGGGGCAGCTCCCAGGTTGTTGCAGTTTCCCTTTTGGCTCTGGGGGATCTCCCAGTGTGGCTCCTGAGAGCTTTGTGCAGTAGCATTCACACTGCCAGCAATGAGACACAGCTGTGAGCCAGTTCATCCTACTCAGCATTTTAAACTCAGTGCTTACAATTAGAATTAGTTTCTGTGTTGCATATTGAAGAGTGAGCGAGTGAGTGAATGTTTAGCTTGAACAGATATTTTACATCAACTGTATTTTTTTCTGATTAGCTCTTTTATATAGGACCTTTTGCTGAACTTGGTGTAGTGAAAATACATATTTACTGCTGGACTATAATAAAGGTTGTGTTGTTATGTTGTGATTTCTTTTTTATTATTCTGGCAAGGGAAAATTAATTAAAGATTTACAAACCAACAGGCAGCAAATATTTCTCTGTAATTCTACAGGCTGCTGACTTCATTGCAAATTTTAATATTTCTTTGGAGGTCATGAAGAGTAGCTAGCACTAATGCAGAGTGAACCACAAGCTACTCAGGAGGTACAGAATTCAGTCATGCTGTGGATCCAGAACAGGGACTGCCTAAAACAGGCCTTGAAGGAAATGGTATTTGTTTTAGATCTCATTTTGCCCTGAACGTGTTGGGTAACTTCTGAAGGAAGATCAGATTAATAAAACCTGAGAGTCAGGAATGTTGTGCCTGAAAACAAAAATAATGGAGCATGTGTGCACTGAATACAATGGAACTTGGTCAGAAAATATTGTGGGCTGGAAGGGAGCTCTGTGTTCCAGTATCCCCTCAGTGTTACCCTGGGCTTTGTAACCTGACCCAGTTTGCCCTTTAATTTTGTAACCTTTCCCTGAATGTGATTCTGCTGTGAGTAAATGTTGTCACCTTTACAGTTCCAACCAGCAGAGGCCTCTAGGTTATGTATCTCTTCTCTCACCTCTTCTGGTGCTGGATGGGAGGCTGCACATCTTTGCCTTTCCCTCCTCTGTGTAATGCAGAAATCATTGGCAGAGTTTGAAGAGGCTCCATTGGTAAGACTTTTTCCCATGTAGGTCAGTGAGAAGATGTAGAGAAGCTCCTGCCTTCCTACCCCAGTAGTGTGGTGGCATTTTTTAGGGTGATTTCCAGTTCAAAGCTATGGATTGGAAACTTGTGTGCTGCAGTTTTGCTGCAAAGAGTTGATGAGGAACTGTGTGATTTGATGTGGAGGAGCCACATAGGGAGGTTTGTGTGTCAGACATTCCCCACAACTGCCTGATTTGTTCCATGCTGTGAGATGGAGTGGCCCTGCCATTGTATTCTAGTCAGTGGTCTTTTTCTCTTCTGCTCATAAATGCTAGGTAGCTTTGGGAAGTTTAAAAATATTAACAGAGAGTCCTTGCATAGGTTTCCCCTGAACTCACAGAGCTCTCTGTAGCAGTCAAATTTTCCAGCAGTTAATCTGTATTTCAAAAATAAAAAATGAAAACATTATATCATATTTTATGTAGAAAATGTGCACTTTATTAAACTGGTAAATATTTATTAATAATATTAGAATTCATCTTTAAATTAGACATTTCATGAATTACCTTGCCTTGGAGCTATAAAAACTTTATTGCAGCAATAAAAAAATGTAAAGGAGGCATTTTGACTATGAAATTTCATTTCATGGTCAATTGAATTTACTATATCTGAAAGAACTAAAGATGGGGTTGTAAAATAATTATGATGTTCGTATACACTCACAGAACAATGTTCTTATCCAGCGATACTGGGATAGTCTTATTTAAACGCTGTATTAATGGTGTACTGCTAATCACTAAAGCTTCTTGAGCTGAATACAAACTTAAATTATTTTAATATTAACTGCACAGAGTTTATTGCTTATCTCGTGAAGCATTAGAGAGCTTTACTGTAAGCAATATTTAATTTAGGTAAATGTAGTCCTACCCTGTTGCGAAGCCTGGTAGAAGAATTTCACCTTGAAGAAATGTCATGAGATTTTAAATCACAAATGTTGAAAAAATAAAATGGGCTTGGACAGAATTATGATTAACACTGTGTGTCTTTGGCTTTTTTCTATGTACTACCTGACATGTTCACCTATAAACTTGAATGCAGAATGGCCAGAGGCATGGTTAAAAATAGGTTATGTCAAGGTTCTCCTATGTCTCCCTTAGGGTATGGAGTTGGCTGGGTACCACATAATGCAAGTATCTCACATATTACTTACAGGAAGATACACACACAGAGAAAAAAAAAAGGAAAAAGAAAAAAAGATTTAACATTTTATTTATGTTATATATTTATTTATTTATGTATTATTATATTAAAAATAGCCTTCATGGTGCAAGAAGGATATCTGTATATTTATTCTCAGCATAAATATGACCTGGCAATTCCTAGGGATTGTATTGGTGAGTTGACCATTGTTTATCCTATTATGGTACAGGTACTGTGGAAAGAGTGACAATTTGTCACAATGCTGATTAACTTCATTGTTATTGGCAACAAACACAACACATTTATCTTTACAGCATTTTTTAACATTTGAAAACAGGCAACAGCAACAAAAAGAGGAGATAAAACGGAGGCAGTTTGATTAATTTTAATATTTTAATAACATGCAAATAAAATTCCGGTGTTCAAAAAGGAGTCACTGAAACATGGAGTGTTGATGTACATTTGACTTCAAAGAATGTGTGGATTTACATGATGCAAATATTATCCCTATAAATACTTGAATATAAATAAGCAGAAATCAACAGCAATATCCTCATTAAAAATCAACCCCCAATATTTTATATTAATGCTCTGTTTTCTGTTGAGCTGCCCGTAAAAAATTATTTTAATCTGCAAACTGTGGCAATTCTATAAAACTACAAGTTTTGCTCCTGAGGGTTCCTTTTTTTAACACCTCTCTCTAATCTGCCCAGCCTGCTGAGTAGCATTGACATCAGTAGTACATCAATTTCAGAAAGTGGATTATTTTTACTAGACAGCTATTGTGACATATTGGGTCAGTCATAAATGAAAGATATTCATGCAAGCATGCAATACTTGTAATGAAGTCTCACTCTGACCTTCTGTATGATTGATTCTGTAATTTAGTTTTCTCAGGCAGTGCCTGAAATGAAATGAAATCATGTTGAACAAGTTTTGAATACCCACAGTGCACCAGGAGAAGAAAAATCTGCAGCCCCAGAGGCTTGAGAGAGAGCAGCTGAACGATTTATCTCCATGCTATTATAGCCTTTGCCAGCATTCAACATTTTTTTTTTTTTTCTTTTTTTTTTTTTTTCTTATTTGGCTTAAGTACTTAATTCTGCAGGTAGCTGTAAATGGGAAAATAAAATGCTGTTCAGATTTAAAATGACAGGACAGGAGTATGTGCAGGGGACTGATAAAATATCTTGAATAGAACTGACCTTTCATGTAGCTGAAAGTTACTGGGGGATTCATCCTCATAATTACCATATAGATTATTTTTATTTCTTTCCTGCAATGAAACATTTCAGAGAGCAGTAGTGCTGATTGAATGAAAATTGAACTTGTTAACATTCTTTTCAGCTTAGCCTGTTGTACATAACAGAAGGTTAGCTTTGATGAATTTCAAAATTCTCTTTCTGATATCTAAGAAACAGACAGTAAAATAATTGTCTTTTTTTCAGTCTGATTTTTTCTGTTATTCAAAAACGTACAATTGTTAGAAAAACAGACTGATAGTTTTACATATATTGCTCCCTGCATTACTTATGCTGCTAGAGAAAATGTGTTTCCTATTTGATGAAGATTTGAGCCTGTTTATATTTTATAATTGTTGCAGTGCTGCCAGTGCAGTCAGGATTGTGCACAGATAAGGCTAATTCATAGTGGAATATGCTCATCTTTAATTATATTACTCCTTAGAAGTGGCACTGTGCTCAAATCAAAGCTACAATGGTGAATATTGCTTTTATTTCAGGAAGAGACTTTTCAAATAAACATCTCAAGAATGTGGCTTTAAAGAGATGAGGTGCAAATTTGAGCTTATTAAAGGCTGCATACAATAGAAATATTATTAATGTTTCAGAACAGTGGTGCCTTTTACTTACAGCTCTACATCTTTTTTAGTATTTTAAATTCCCAAATTACTAATGAACTTTAAGTGAATAGATTAACATAAGATTGCAAGACTAAAAGCTAAAAACATTGCTTTAAAATTGGCAAGAGATAGTTATTTTACTGCTCACCTGACTGGGTGCCTCTCATTTATATGTTTAATTTTCCTGTACAAAGAAACTTATTTCTACATCTCCCTTGTAATACCCAGCCAGCAATCTCCTATCTGTAGAGAATGGAGTAGGTTTTCAATTAATAAAATGTTATAACAACATTGTTTAATGTGTTGCAGATGAAACAGTTATTTCATGGGTCATTAATGTGTTTAACGCCTGGAATGGTTTATTAAAACAAGCCCTTGTTATTGTTATGAATGTGTTTATTGTCATCTTTGATACAAAATGTACAACACATTTCACAAGTTTTACGTATCAGTTTATAGAAATTGCAATTACTCTTACTAGAAAAAGAGATTCTCTTCAGTTTTTTCTTGGATTTCTCTGCTGAATTGCTAAGCTCAGGCTTTAAATCAGCAGTGTTACTCTGGTTTGTACTGGCCTCTCCCAGCAGAAATGGCAGCTGTTGATGCCACTGGTTTAATAATTTGTGGTACCAGGAAAAATTAATCTCAAATAGCCCTGAATTAAAGGATGCTGGGGCAGCTCTGAGCAGTGACATTTGGCCATGCACAGAACGAGAGGGACCCTGTGGGACATGAGACCTTTGGGTTGGAAATAGACCTTCAGTTGGCAGCTCTGGAGCCACTCCCAGCTGGGCTGGGACACAGCTCCGAGCTGGCTGCTTTGCAGATGAACTTCCAAGTCTTTACAGAGTAATTCTTTTTATTTTTGCTGTGGAGCTAAACATTTCATTCTATACCTGATGAGGTGGTTGGGCATTTTGCAGTTACCTGTCAGAGCAGGTGGGTGCCCAGCTGAGGGGGCAGGTGGGTGATGGGCTGGGAGCCCTGGAGGCAGCAGTGGCTCTGGCACAGGGCTGCATGCCATGGCTTTGACCTGATGGGAAGGTGGTGCTGGCCAGCTGAGCAATAGTGTGAAGGTTTTCATATCCTCAGTGTCACTGTAATTCTCAGTGTGGATGATATAGAGTCATTTTGATGTACTGAGATGTACTCTCTTCTCATTGCTACAGGCCAATCAATGGGCTCTCTGTTAATGAGAGAGGGAAATGTCTTCTGCTGTTCTTAAAAACAGGCAACTCATAGTAACTGCTAGAAAGGATGTGTCCATAGGAAAAAAAGTGGCAGCAGTTGCCAAAGTCATCTGTCTGAATAGCAGGCACTAAACTAAACTAAAAACTAATAAAAATTGAAACAGGTAGGTTATTGCCATTTGACATCACAAGAGACTCCTCTATGAAAGAAGAGAAGCACAGTAACATTGACAGAACAGTCTGAGAAAAGATGATATAGCTCACTGAGAAAGGTGTCAGGAGTTGGGGTGGAAGGTGAGTGTCTGATATTCCTGAGAACTGAGCTCAGAAGGAGCTCAGCCCTGTATTGCTGTGGACACCAACTGTGCATTAAGCCTAGGCCATGGCTTTAAGCTATTCTGCCTCTTGAGTTTAAACTTTAAAATCAGGTGCTGTTTTCAGCACCAAATGAGGCAGATGCTGCAGTTGGTCTGGATGTGCTGTACCTGGCCAAAGGCTTACTTAGGTCCAGCCACCAGCTCATGTGTAATTTGAAAACTTCCTTTGAAATTCCTGCTATTCTCTGTTTTACCACTCATGTTTCCCCTTGGAGACCTTACCCTATACTCAGCTTCCACTTCAAGTTTGCAAACATTGAAGAAATGGGAAGTCTCTTTAGAGTTTTTAATTACTCTATGTTGTCAGGTAGCTGGAAGAAAAACATACCTGGGTCTGGTAATACAAAACACAATGAAACCTACTTTTCTGATTTACTTTAGAAACCAACAAGTAAACAAAGAAACCTCATAGAAAAGAAAACTCCCCCCAAAACCTGAAGAAAACATATCCCTGAACACAGCTACCAACACTTGTAGCAATTTTTAAACATAAAAATGCCATGTAACCCCTGAGTCTGTCCCTCTGCAATTCCTTGCACAATTCTTGTTACCTTTGATAATGTTTGTTAGTTGTCATGCTCCCTCACACTCTCTCCCCACGTTCCTTACTGCATAATAAGGACCTTTGAAGTCTGCCTTTGATTTGGGAGCTGAAGCACCTGAGTTGTGGAGGTTGTAACAAAACTGCTAACAGCATTTATCTGACGTTCTGGGACTTAATTTCAACTATCCAGGATTTGTTTGCAATGTGTCGTCGCTGTTTGCATACAGCAGACCTAAGCTTGTACTGCTAATTTGGAGAGAAGCTCCTGATGCCAAGAGACTCATCAGATCAGAGCCCAGATCTGTGATCTGAGTCACACATGTATTGTGATCATGCTGTTGGGTGCCTTGTCCAAGAGGAGTGTGATTCAATATGCTTGAAAGTATGGTAGATGCTTGGGAGGAAGAGAGTGGAGAGGCTGCTTTTAAATGCCTCTACAAAATGGTGTAAAAATTAAATTATAAAGAAGTTGTCAATTAGGTGATGCTAAAACAGCAGCAGCAGCCACCCTGGGTGGGTGGAGGGCTGTGACTCTTGTCTGCAAGAGCAGAAGGACTTCATAGCAAATGAGAAAACCAAAAGTGTGACCCCTTCCTGCACTGGGGATCTGCGGGCTCACAGGAAAGTAACTGGGTAAGAACAGAGTTCCCAAAGAGAAAGCACTCCACTACAGGGTGATGGGGCATCCTCAATGAGAATTAGAATTTGAATAAAGAATTGCAAGCATTTCAGAGAGAAGCCTTTGTCCCTTAGTGTGGTAGCTGTGTGATTTTGTGTATTTCTTCACCGCGTAACGCGGTGTTTTGTTAGAGATTCACAGCAAGCATGCTGTGAATGACTGGTTCCAGCAGAGCCCACAGAGGTGGTGGGGATCTGGAGCCGTGTTGGTCTGGCAGGAACCTGGTGGTTGGCCCTGTCCCTGTCCCCTTCCCGTTTGGAATTGCCTCTCTGAGGCGGCTGCACTGCCTGGTGTCGCTGTGCTGCTGCTGCCTAATCCCTGCGTGGGGGTTTTCACTGGTGCCTTGCTGGTCTCACATCACACCTCCCACCCCTGTCAGTGGTGCAAGGAAAGCATTAATGACATTTGCAATGTGTGCCTTAAACAAGAGCTCTGTGGTGAAAATCAGTGCAGAAAACATCCCGGGTTTGTGCCTCTGCACAAACCACAAAGGGGCGAAATTTCAGGCCTGGGGTAGGCAGGAACAGAACTGATCCTTTGCACTGCCAGCTTCCATTATATATGCAGTTTATAAATGCAGTATATTATGCAGTACATTATATAACAAATCTGTGCAAGTGGTGCCACAAATGAGAGACTTGAAGAGACTGGATTTTGAGAGTACCCATCTTGTATGACCCTCACAGTAGCCCCCAATGGCCCCTGAAATAAGTTGCTCAGTTTTAAGGAACAAATCATGTTTGTTGGGTTTGGGGTTGTTTTTGTTTTGCTTTTTTTTTTTTTTTTCCTTTTCATGTCTCTTCTGTGGTTTATGTGTGAACAGAAAAAAGTAGAGGGACTGGATGGGCTCACAGACCAAAAAATGGCATATTCTTCATGTTCTTCATGCAATAGAATGTGTGTGAACCTCTTGTCACCAACTCATCCCTTAGATCCAGCTGAAGACATAATTTCTTTTACAAATCAACATGTTCTGTTTCTTGTACACTTTTTTTGGGAATGGTTTACTTTTCTACAGACATGAAGTGGAACATGAGATTTTTTTCACTGCCAGAGAAAAGAAGCTGCTGCTTGTAGGATCTCCTGATAACTGCAGTTTGACAGCTCTATTAGTGATGATGGTGTCTGTGGAGGGGAGAGGAAGGACACTTCTTCAGTGGTGGCAGTACCAAGTGCAACTGTTTTGTATTCTATTAAGTAAGGATTTAATCTCTGACAGAGAAAAGCATCCTGTTACTTTGGTTTGTTTTGATTGGCAGTGAAGTCCAATCCTGTAAAAATTTAGATTAATGGATTCTTTTATCTATACTTTACTTGTGGAGAAAAAGAATATTGAGGATTTCTTCTAGAGATATGCTGACTTGACTAAAAGTAAAGGGAGTAATTTACAGTCAGGGACAACTGAGGATTTCACTCTTTACATTGCAGTGCATTTGCTTCAACTTAAATACATCCTTTAAAATATTGCATCAGCTTATGTTACATTGGCAGCGATGAATTCCTCAGGCAATAGAATATATAATGGTTTAAGTCAACTTCTGAAACCAGGGCACAGTGAACATAACCATAAATGTTGGCTTTTGCTTAGTTATTCCTTAGTTATTTGTGTTGGCAGATTTCTCAGTTCCCTTAAACACTCCCATGCAGTGTGGGGCCAGATCCCAGCCCCACATCCTCCTGTAGGCACTTCCATGGGGCACTTCCATCAGTCCTCACATGACCAGAGTCTCTCTGGAGGTATTGCATATTTAAATGGTGGGAGGCTGTAGACATTGATTTTAATCAAGATTTCAGTATTGCTCAAAAATATTCTAAAAAGTAATTTCCTAGTTATATTTTTAAATGTCTTGTTGAATGTTCCTAGAGATTAAAATTATATCAGGGTAGGAATTCAGGATAGAATTACTGTATGGAAATGACTCTTAAAATGCAGGGTAGGTAAGTGGAAATTAGGACATCTCTCAATGTAATGGCTGGATGCATTTATCTGTCAAAATAAATACTAACTCTATTACAAGCTATCCTAAGTACTGGATACTCAATGAGTTGCTAACAGAAGAAAAAACTATCTTTTATTAATATAATTTTTTCACTTAATACTCTGTGGTATCATGAAAAACACCTTTGATAAAACTGTATCAATTAAAGTATAGGAGTTTACACATTCCTTTTATTTTCTTCTCTGTTTTTAAAGTCTCCCTACTCAATTATTTCCTTTCCAGTCTGTTGATGCACTGATATTTTATATATTTTTGAGAACTTGTTCTTTTACAAATCAATGTAAAATAAGCTATATATTTGGCATAGGCTGTGAGATGTGTCCTTTGGCAATAGGACTAAATATGACTTTTATGCCATGACTGTCTAAAGTGATTAGGATAGTTGAGAGTAGGATAGTTTGATGGACAGATATCCTTATGGCTCCTTTGATGAGGCCTTCTATGAACCAAATGCTGAATGTCTTTATAATATGTGCAACAGAGTGGTGACAGCTGTGCAGTAGAGTGTGCCTAGACACAGTCACCATAAAGTTGTTCTGAGAAGGGGAAAACATTTTGGGCTATATTTTGCTTTTTTAAAATCTGGGTATATAATTAGAATCGTAGAAGGGTGAAATTATTTGGGTTGGAAGGGACCTGGAAGATGATCTTGGTTCAACCCCCTGCCATGGACAGGAAACTTTTCACCAGACCAGGTTGCTCAGGGCCCCATCCTGCCTGGCCTTGAGCTTCTCTGTCCAAGGCCTCATCACCCTCCCATTAAGGAATTTCCTCCTGGTACCCAATCCAACCCTCTTGCTTTCAGCTCAGGGTCATTCCCCCTCACCTGTCACTGAAGAGCTCAGAGAGGTGGCCAGGGGTCCCCCCAGTAAATGTCCCTGTACCTGGGGTTTGTAGCACTTGTGTAGGATGACAACAGAGAGGTGTGAGTCAAAGGCATTTCAGTCTGCAGAGGAGCTGTACAAGTTATTTCTCTCTTGGTTTCACACATTCTGTCCTTGTTTGATTGTCACACTGAGTAAACCAGTGCTTGAGCTTTGCCTGGCTTGTGTTAAGAGCACCAGGTTTTGCCTAACTTCAATCTAAGGCTGTAAAGCAGATCAGGCTCCATCAAAACTTGATACTGTCTGCTTGAGAAATTAATGAATTTTTGTCAGAACTAATCTCTTGTTTCTGCTTAATGTTACAAAAATCCTGAATGCTTTTAATACTCGTGTATCACATTTACTTTGGGTTAAGTTTATGTAAAAGAGCTTGTGATATTCTCTAAAATTCTCCCAGTATTTTCAGTGGATTATTTTTGGATACGTGAGCTTTTCAGTTCTCATATTGTAACGTAATTAGGATGTCATGTGGGTGCTTCAGTGCACTTGTATCTCCATGTGTGCTTCTGATGTAGGATGATTTTCGTTGTTAAACATTTCTTTGATAAACATCTCAAGCATAATGAAATGCTGCTGGTCCTTTCAGTGTGGTATTGGCCCTTGGCAGTATCAGGGAAAACATAAGAGTTAAGATAATTGGTGGAAATTTTGTTTTCTTGATTATAGCTCCGTTCTTAGAAGACTTTTGTTTGCTCAGGAGCTATAGAAAAATGCCATGGACTGTAATATTTCTATGAACTAGCTTCCCTGCCTTCTTCCCAAACCACTGTACACACATAAAAAATGGCTTATACTTCTTTGTCTGAAAGCTCTTCTATAGGTACCATAGGTTGTTCAAGCCCACAGCACTGGACCACAAAGCAAAAAATGAAAATCCTATTCCTTTCTTTTTTTAAATATGGATCAGCTATATAACTTAAACTGAAAGTGCAGAAAATACATTGTTTTTTGTTTTCATATGCACATATAATATGAATAATAAGGGATTGGATATTATATGAAACATTTTCTTTTATATAATATATCTTAGCAGTTTGGTTCTAAATGGCCAGTCACAAAATATTGTTGTTGCCACTCCTAGATTTTACTGAAGCTCTTANTTGTTTTTTGTTTTCATATGCACATATAATATGAATAATAAGGGATTGGATATTATATGAAACATTTTCTTTTATATAATATATCTTAGCAGTTTGGTTCTAAATGGCCAGTCACAAAATATTGTTGTTGCCACTCCTAGATTTTACTGAAGCTCTTAAGGTTGAAAAAAAAAAAAAAAGGCAAAAGAAATCAGGAAAAGATACAGAAAATAAAAACTGAAATCAAATAAATGGATACAGAAAACCCACACAAGCATCAAATAGTATCAGAAAAAGGGACAGTTAAGAATTCATGGGCTTGTGTATAAAATTAGATTCTGGGTCAGTGCAAGTCAAGAGAATTTAGTCTCAATAAAATCATAGATGCAACCGAAATGACAAGACTTGGAGTAAATGGTTTGTAACCCATGTCATCACATTTTGTTGCCTCAGTGTAAAGGCCAGAAAGGCCTGTATTGTGTAGCAATAAAGGGAGAACAAAAGCAAGGCTTTTAGGGGTAGAACACCTCCAAGAAAGTACTGCACAATAACAAAGAAAGTGAGAGAAGGTTATTCTGAGGATCTTCAGCTTTGCCCAAAAAAACCCAGCAGAGTTTTTCTTCCTGCAATAAAGTAACGTCTGTAAGCTAAAATGATTGGAGTAATAGGCAGAGAGTGATATCGTTTCAGAAAAGACTTTGAATGACTTCCAGATGCCACTGCCAATACAAGTCACAATCAAAATGACCCTGTAGTTAACGGCAGTAAATTTTCACAGGAAGGTGCCCTCAAGCAAATGGGTATTTCAGCCAGTAAGTCTGATGTTTTGATCTCTCTGTATCAAGTGCTCCACTTTTGGCACACACACTCATCTCTAAGGAACCACAGTCCTTTACTGAAAATATTAAAAGCGTTTAAGAAGCAGGAAAAGCAGTGTGGATGATGAGCCAAGCTGGCAATGGCAGGGGAAGCTGGGAGGAATGAGGGTGAGCCCTGGTGCACAGGACCTGGGTGATGAGCTTGTGAGCTTAACTTAGTCTCTCCTGGATCCAGCTGCACCACCACGGGCACTTTTGTGCTAGAGAAGGACTTGGTTTTGCTGTATGGGCCTCAGCAGAAAGAGACACGAATGCCAAATTCAGAATTAATATGATTTCCTGTTGTGGGGAGGCTGTGAGCTGCAGTGCTGGTGTATGAAGACAGATGAGGCAGGGTGTGCATCTTCTCTAACACGTGTTGCTTCTTTGTATGGCCACCCTTGTTCCAGCCAAGGAAAGGCTTCCAGGAGCATGGAACCACTGCCTCTGTTGAGGGCAGGGCTGTGAAAAGTAAGGAAAAATCATTTAGGCTAAACTTTTACCTCCATGCTGACACAGATTTTTGAAAACTGTTTTGGACTTATCCATACTTAATAAGAGTGCACCAGGAAGGTCAGACTCTGTTGTGGAAGTCCAGTGGGCTCCCACAATTGCTGTTTTGTTCTGTGTCATTTCATTAAGGATCATTGCACCTGCTACTAATTGCAATGTGGCTTATTAATAATGAAAGAGTTTTCAAAATCTAATTTATTTCTCATGTTTCTGGCTGTTCAAACAATGAGTAGAGATTAATCAGGTTGCTGAATCAATTTGTGAGCTATTTATTCTCTTATTAACTTTTTAAAAAATCTTCTTTTCTGTGTAAATGTTCCTTCATTATGTATTGATCTGTGTGTGGTCAAAAAAAAAAAAAAGTTCTCATAGGCAGATTGCAGCTGACTTTACCTTCAGGGTCTTGCTTCTTTTTATTTACAAATGTGGTAAATGTTGTGCAGATGTAGAAGACACAGTTTGTGCCCTCAAGAAACAGTAGAAACCAAACCATTCAAGCACTTGTGTTTCTGAGACGTGGAGTACAAGAAAAATAAAGGCGGTGATTTGTACATCGATTGCTACTTCCACACGTTTGATTGTTGGATTAAAGATGAAAATGTGCAGTTTTGTGTGGTATTTGCCAACAGGGATCTTTAGGAGTGTTTAGGATTACTGGACTGGTTCTCCAGCCTGCTGCAGTGAACGCACTCCAGACCTGGCAGGGCAGAGCTCTGTGTTTAAAATAGCTTTAAAATCCCACTCAGACAGGACTGGTTTGTACCTACTGCTGTTACTTGTAATGGCCAGGAATAACTGAAAGTCAGGAAAGGAAGATGCTTTTCTCTCTCTCTCTATATATATATCCCCTCACCCCACCCTGATTTTGTGTACTTTCTGACAACAGTTTGTGTCTCCTCATTCTCTGTGTTTTCCTGAATCCTCAGTCATCCTGTTTCTCTATTGTTTATGTGGGTATTTTTAACTACATCAAGAGAAGAAATGTTTAAAAATAGAGAAATGCAATTCTCATTCAAAAACCGAACAAAAAACCAGATACAGCTGGGGGAAAAGAGGAGTCTGGGGCAATTATAGTAAATGTTGCTGCACTTAATTTATTAAAAATATATTAAATTCATTAAAACGAAAGGCAGCAAACTGCATGTTGACAGTGTTGGTTCTGTAAGCCTGTGGAAATAACTTCACCTGATAGTGCTGGGTGTAACTGCTAATACCTAAACCAGGTTTCCCTCTCTTTCAGGACCAGAGCCACAGCCAGGTTTCCCAGTACCGCCAGGACCACTCTCTGATCATGAGATCCATTGTCCACATGACTGATGCTGCTCAGACAGGAATTATGCCTCCGTCTCAGCTCACCACCATTAACCAGTCTCAGCTGAGTGCGCAGCTGGGGCTAAATTTAGGAGGCACTAATTTGCCACACACTTCTCCCTCCCCTCCTGCAAGTAAATCAGCCACTCCTTCCCCATCCAGCTCTATCAATGAAGAAGATGCAGATGAATCAAACAGAGTAAGTTATTCCATGTGCTGCAGCGAGCAAGCTCCACACATCTGCCTGCTGTATTTTCATGGATGTGGCAGTCTCAGCTCAGCTGCAATGTGGTCATTTAAAATACAAATGTCATGGTAAAGTGGAATATGATTAATTTGCTGGTTACCTTAATGCCTCCATAATAATAAACCTAAGAATAGACATACATTTTTTTTTTCTATTGGTCTAATTTGGCTCAGGTTTTCAGATCTGTTGAATCTTTTCAGGCATCAGCTTTGGACAGTTTTGTCATTCTGGTATTCTCTGGAGTCATGTAAAACATAGATGTGTTTAGACAGGAGTAAAATAAGCTTTCTTCTAACTGAAAGTTTAGTTAACTTATATTTTCCTTTAAATAAATCTCTTATAAAAGGAAAAATTATTGACCAAATGAAGTACAAATGTTGTTACAGCAGTATGTGTAAGAAGCATAATTTAAGGCTGTTCCATGAAAGGTTTTCTCATTAAGTTGATGGAAGTTATGTGTGTGGAAAGCTCTTTGTACAGGACCCTCAAAATATCAAAGTAAATTACTATCATAGAGGTATATTTAGAGCCCCTTGATCCCCTCATTGCAATAACCTGTGCAGAGCTCAACAAAGGAGAGTCCAGGGCACGAGGCACACGCAGGGACCAGCGTTGCTGTCACCCCAAGTGTGCTGCTGCACCCCCATGCCAGAGGGAAGAGAGGGGCTGTCAGTGCCTGGCCAGAGCACAGAACTCCCAGAGCTCTCCCCAGGCTCCTCCCTGCCCTGCCCTGCCCTGCCCAGGCAGCACTGGGGGGACACAGCCAGTGCTCCTTCCTGCAGGTGGACACAAACTGATGAGTTGCTTTTTGCCTCAAGGGGGGGATTTTTAACCCCTGGCCCATGTCTAAGCCTGGGAACTGGGAAATGTCTCCAAGCTTTTGCCTTTTGAGTCTCAACTGCTGAAATTGTATCTTAATGGAAAAACAACAAATCACCTCTTCAAAATATGCTATGAATTAAATATTTAATTTTTTTTTTAAATACAAATTACCATTGGGCTGTCCTTTTTCAGGTCGAGCTCGTAGGATGTGACTCTCAGAGCCATGCTTACAATGAGTAATAAGTCTCCATGCCTTTAGTTGCAGTAGATCCAATGAGATTAGGCTGAGATTAAGTATTCTTTGGTAGAGAGAAGGGCCTGCATGACTAGGGACTCTCCCAAGTGTAGTCCAATATTATACATATACTATTAAGACTGACTGTCAATAGTTTTTTGCAATTTATCTGACTTACTTCTTGCATTTATTGACTTACTTGCATTTATTGACTTATTTATTGTTCTTACTGTTAGGCTACTGGAGAAAAGAGAGCTGCCCCAGATTCTGGCAAGAAGCCCAAGACTCCAAAGAAGAAGAAAAAGAAAGACCCCAATGAGCCACAAAAGCCAGTGTCAGCATATGCCCTTTTCTTCAGGGACACACAAGCTGCAATTAAAGGACAGAACCCGAATGCTACGTTTGGAGATGTTTCAAAAATAGTGGCATCTATGTGGGACAGTTTAGGAGAGGAACAAAAACAGGTAAATTGGGGCAGGGCTGTCTCACAAGAAGTAATATAGTAATCCCTGTAAAAAGATCTTCCTACCTCTGCTCTGAGTGGACCATACTACTTCCTGATGTAGAACTCTACCTCTCTAGAGCTACACTGAGTTTTGAGCTTGCTGAAGACCTGGCATCTAAAAACTATTTTTGTGTAAGAGCCAACAGGTAGTGTTAAATGACTGTATTTGTCTTTAAATTTTAAAGGGCAGTTTGTAAAAGAGCCTAGAATCTTGTCCTAGAGTCCACTTAAAACCATCTTTTGATGATTCCTATTTCAAAGCCCTTGTTTCCTATTAATAAGTTAGAAAAGAGGAAGGTACAGCATATTTACCACTTCCTTTGATCTGCCTTATGAATTTGTTACAAAGTGTGTTGATTTCTAACCTTTGAAGCCAATCCTCTGAGTCTCATTACAATGTTGTGTGTGAAATGCTATCTCCAACTCCAACTTGGTACAGAGTGATGAGTTTTGTACTTCCTTGAGGGTTATTCTTCTTCCTGCACACAGTAACTGCTGCACATGGATTGAAGTGGGTAAAAAAAATACCCTTTGTTTGCCTCTTGATATTCCATTCAGTTCCCAGCAACAGTTAATTGAAGCTTCTGTGGCAGAGCAGATTCCCAGATAGGACAACTTTTGGCAAGGGATGAATGGTTCTTGTTTCTGGAATACATTTGGAAACTTTTAGTCTGATCTGACAGATGATAATGAGCATGATTTAAAGGTGAATTTTAAAATTACTGATGATTAAAAATAAAGATTTAGGCATTTTTGCCTAACTTGTCTTGTTTAACTCAATGGGATTCTCTTCTTGCTTTGGGGCAAGTCCAAGCTCTTTGATCCACCTTTTTTAAAGGTATGCAGATTTTTTTTATATGTAGTTGAAATATTGGTTTTGGGGAAAAAAAAACACAAAAACCCAACACAGGTGTATTTTGCTATTCTAGACTACTGCTGATGCATTTTGGCATCTAAAATATGCAATGTTCTAATATCCCTGCTACTTGGAGTCCGTAAAATACTGTTTTCTGGGGAAGTAAAGAGGGCATAAGTAGTCTTGTCAATCAGTTGGCTGCTCAAAATGATGTCAAATAGCAGCCTATTGTTATTTAACATAAACAACATAAATTGTAGTGCCAGTCCAGCAAGTAGACCTGAAAGGTGCAACCACCTGCAAGAATATTTAGAATTTTTAAGGAAGAAAAAGCACATCTAACAGTAGAGTGTTTTCAGGGGGTTTGCTCTATGTTTTTTGTTTCTTTGCAAGTGATTTTGAGAGCATTCTGGCAAAGCCATCTTAATAGTTGAAGTTGGTGAAATTGTGGTCTCTTTTAATAGGTATATAAAAGAAAAACTGAAGCTGCCAAAAAAGAATACCTAAAGGCACTTGCTGCCTACAGAGCAAGCCTTGTTTCTAAGGTAAGCCCAATAATGCCTTCAATGTAATGCAAGTGAGCTTTTACCAATGATATTGAAATATTTGGGGCAAAGGGGGGATGTTATGCAAAATAAAAGTAGAATCCTAGGATTTCTGTAATACAGCTCTACAAGATGATGTGCTGCTTCTTGAACCCTGCTTAGTCTCTGCAAAAATAATGTCATCTCTCTACTGGCATACTAATAATTACCAGGAAACATCTTTGTAAATGTACATCTTCCTTGAGCTGAGGAGGCAAAGTAATGCACTTCACTGCAAAAGTAAAATTCAGTCAGGAAAAATATACTGACCTTCTGACATTAATATTTGCAAGCTATTTGCAGAGGTTTGTTTTTCCTCAAGTGCTGCTTCTCAAAGGATAGGCTTGCTCTGCATGGAGATGGAGAGCAGTTGTTGTGTGGCAAAGCTTAAGCATTTCCTGCAGGTGAGGGGAAAGAAAGAAATGTATGTTGGCTCTGAATTTGGAGAGTATGAGCAAAAGGACTGGCTGGCAGGGAGCCACAGGGAGTGTTTCAGTGGATCCTGAGTTAAAATAAAACTTGTGAAGAAAACAAAGCTCTGCTGTCTTACTTGAGAATTTACCTTTCTAGACAGCAGCACAATGCAGGTTGTGGTTCTGTTGTATCTGAATATTGAAAATGGAAATGTGCTTATAGACATCTAAAATACGGGTGAAACATTACCAAGGTGGTTATTTATTTAATCATGTTATATAAAGATCAATTACAAAAAGATATTCAGTCACAAGAAAGTAACAGAGGGTGATGATGTCTTAAATCCTGAGTATATTTATTTGAATGTACAACTGCAGAGTATTAGTAAATCATATGGAAAGTTGCTGTGTATTTTAATTAATGATTAAAAATACAACGTCAGAAATTATACACATGTGTTTTTGAAAGCTGGAACATTTTTTCTTCTTGTGTTGAGAAGCTGTGTTTTTCTGTTGCCTCTGGGACTTAGATAATATTCTAAAAGTATCACAATGCTAAGTTCAAGAGCAGCAGGAATTCTGAATACCTTTCAGGGATATTATTTTGTGAATCTTAAGTTCCCTTTTCAAAACCATCAGAAAAAGTAATTTTTTCCCCAAATCCATGGGACCTGGACTACCAAGTAAATCCTGGTAGATTGCAGGTGGAAATGATACTCAAAGTCATTGTATCCCATCTCCTCTGAATTAACACATCCTTGCTGTAGCTTTTTCACGATTGCTGAGGGTGGGGATGGGATGGACACTTGTGCAGCACAATTTGTTACATTCTAAGGTAAATATCTAAGGTGTTAATTGCTAAAGTCATTTAATTGCACCTGTGTTGATACCTCATGGGGTGGGCAGTGTGTGTGCTGCTGACTCCCAAAGAAAAGGTTTTTTCAAAACATGTAAATGTGTTGAGCCTGTTCTAGCTCTTTCAATGACAAAATGTATGTGGCATCTGTGACTTTCTGGTGTTGATCAAGGGCACAAGTTAGTTTTTGTCCAGGTAAGACCTGGAGGTGCCACAGGGAGGCAGATAAGGAGGTGATACGATGTACTGGTGGATCAGTGATTGTTTTCAGAGCGCAGATTGATCTTTTCTGATAGAAAACAAGAGATGGCAAAGGTCTCTGAGTAGCTGTTACTTTTATTACCATGTAAACAATGTTTTTTCTGTCGCAAAGACAATTAATTTCTCTTCCAAACACAGGCTGCTGCAGAATCTGCTGAGGCCCAGACAATTCGTTCTGTGCAGCAAACGCTGGCATCCACCAATTTGTCTTCCTCCCTTATCCTCAATAGTTCCCTCTCTCCACACGCGACGGTGCCGGCGTCCCCCCAGCCGCTGCAGCAGCCCCTTTCCAGAGCCATTGCTCCGAAGCCCTTGGCCATGAGGCTGCCAATGAACCAGATTGTGGCTTCTGTCACCATTGCCCCAAACCTGCCCACAAACATTGCAGCTCCCTTGATAAGCTCTATGGGCACGAACATGGTGGCAGCGCCGGCGGCGGCTCAAGTCAGCCCCTCCATGCAAAGCCAGCAGCACCAGATGCAGCAGCTCCAGCAGCAACAGATGCAGCAGATGCAGCAGCAGCAGCTACATCAGCATCAAATGCATCAGCAAATACAACAGCAAATGCAGCAGCAGCATTTTCAGCACCACATGCAGCAACATTTGCAGCAGCAGCAGCATCTTCAGCAGCAGATTAATCAACAGCAAATGCAACAGCAACTGCAGCACATACAGCTTCAGCAGATGCAGCAGCAGCAAATGCAGCATATGCAACACCAGTCACAGCCTTCTCCTCAGCAGCACTCCCCGGGAGCCCCGCAGATCACCTCTCCCATCCCTGCCATTGGGAGCCCTCAGCCAGCACCTCAGCAGCACCAGTCACAAATACAGGCTCAGACACAGACTCAAGTATTGTCACAGGTCAGTATTTTCTGAAGATAAACGATCTTGCAACATGGCTTTGCGTTGGTGGAGGGGGTAGGGGTAAACCATATTTGGCTGAAAACTGTAAATTGTTGATGGTAGTTATGCAGGGATGCATAACAGATCAAATGATCCTCTAAAGTGTCTATTAGATAGGCAATAAAGAACTACAATGTAGCTGTGTATCATCTTTTAGCTGACTATAAATCATTTTGTTTAAAAGAAAAAATGCTGTTCTCTTTTTCATGTGATGCCTTTTTAATTTATTTAAGCTTTACCTACAATATGTGAATCAACTGGCCTAATAAATACCTGGACCTTATGACTGCAAAATGGCCTTTCAGAGTTATATGCTATAATCCTTCTTTCTCTAAAAGTGAATAATGCACTTCAAGGCAGTATGAACTCATGAAGCCCTTAAAGCACAGTTGTAACTACCTGTAAAATTATGATTGGATTTCATACAATCATACTTGTATAACATGAGTTAGTTGATGGCATTTTTTGTCATGAAAAAAAATAGAGTAAATCACAGATTTTTGCCAAAGCTCTTATTTTTTTTTCTCTCCTAAATGTCTTCAGAAAAACAAATGCAAGTAACTGGACTTAAATGTTTGACCCAACCTTTCACTTCATTTCTCCAAACAAACCTGCCATAGTTCGTAAGAAAATATATATTGACATTTACCCTCTTACGTTAATTCCAATTACAGAACAAATGTGAATATTATATTCTGTGTCGAAGTGATGAGTTTCAGATTTAATACACTGTATTTTTAAAAGGGAAATGCACTTAAATAAAACTGTTATTACAGAAAGCTAAGATGAGAAATGCAAGTTATTAATACGCTGTAAAACCAGTAGAATATTTAAATGAAACTCCACAACTGAATAATCAATGTAAATATTTTCTTTAAAAGTTGTAAGTTTTCATATCATGTGTTGTAAAGTTTTCATAAATGAGGCTTTAATGTAAACACTGGTAACATGAATTATTAATTGCTACATTGCTTATTGTGTTTTTATGCTGTTTTATACTTTTTTATGAGTTATGATAGCAGCAATTAAGTTGTTTGTATTTTGCTTATCTAAAATAAATGCTTTTATCTTGCTATAGAATAAAAACATTTCAGTAAAACTGATGAGCTGTAAGTCTTTGATAGAGAAACCAGAAACGTTTCCTTCTTTAAATGCTTTCTTGGATGTTTTCTTAATAACTCCTTTGGATTTTTATCAAACATTCTGGGTGAACAGGTACCAATGGGAACAAGCACTTGGCTCTTGTGCCCACCACGATGCTCTGCTGAGGAGTGGAGGGCAACTTCTCGGAGGTGTCTGTGGCTCCAGGGAGAGAAAGCGAGTGGTGGTGGTGGAGTCACAGCAGCACAGTCGTGGTGCAGGAGCAGGGAAGTGAACCTGTCTCTCAGCAGTAATGTTCAGAAATGCAAATCAGCACAAATTGTGGGTTTCTTTGTAGTACAGAGTTTCAGATGTAAACGCAGCTGCTGCTGTGGGCTTCCCTCTGCAAGCCTCCAGCTCTTGACTTGGGCTGATCCTGAGCTGTCTGACTTTTATTTTCTCATAAAAGTAAAACGTGATGGAGTGGGGGGATGGAGAGGGCAGGTCTTTCATATGAAGGGTTTGGAAACATTACCACCCGGTGTGTGGTCAGGTTATTAGTGCTGCTCATATATTTTTGCTCTGAACAGAAAGGAGAGAGCCTTTATTTTCTTGTTTCCCTTCTTTGCCTGCAATATCTGTGCTGCGAGTGCAGTCTGACCACTATCCCCAGTTGTCTGGCATGATTAATTACAGCATCTGTCCTGTCAGAAGCTATAATGAAGAGGTCTTGATAAAAATTGCAAATTACCACTGGCAACAATCTTAAACTGCTTATGATAAAATGAAAATTAAAAACAGCAAGTGTCGAGCCTGAGCAGAATCCTAATCCTGTTTGAGGCATGGCTGCCATGCTCAGACCACAACCCAAAAATAATGGAATGGAGATCCTCAAAAAGTTGCAGCCAGACTTGAGGGAAGAGGTACTGTACCATGTGAGTTTATTCATAATGAATTCAGCTTTCAATATTTCATCATCTTCAGGTACTCTGTTTATTATGTACAAATATTGAACAGCAAGAGATTCTAATTATAAATTTATAGATTTCTTGGAGCAGAAAAAATCATGTATAAATTGAAGCTTTTCATAATAGGTGTTAGTTGACAGCTACCCATGCTCCTAATAGCCTTAGCATGATATCTAATAATGCCTGGGATGGAGGGTATTTATTCCAAGTGCAAGGAAGCCTGTCTGCATTAGAAATGGCACGACAGAGGCTGGTTGGGAGAGATTTTGTTTGTGTCAGTTTTAACCAATGTTACATAAGAAAAGGAACCATTTTATAGTCGTTTTTGAAACCTTTAGACAAATGTCTTCAGAAATAATTGCTAAACTGCATGTGACAGTAATTGTGTATTAGTTCTATAATTGTCATTTTGAGGACCTATGAAGTATCGTTGGAAAAATGTCACTAGTGATAAGAGTTAATTACAACTGAAGTCTGTTTTCAACTATTTGCAGCAAGAAGCAGGTGTTATTACACTCATTAAATGGTTTCATAAATCCTGGGTTTTATCACATTTGATTAAGAGCTGCTGAACTACTGATGTTCAATTCCAGGAAAAATAGTTTTAATTACTGCAGCTGAAAAAAAAAAAAAAAAGAAAAAAGAAAATTAATCATCAAGCAGGACTGTACATTTTAAATATCAAAATTTGAATCTTGAAAAAGTGGAGCATCCCCCTGCTTGCCACAAAATTACATTTTGCATTACCCACAATAGCATATTGCAGAACATCTTGTGTTTCAAACTGTGCAAGTTTGTGTTCGTGTTCCCTAAGACTAAGTGAATAACTGTGCTATCATAGGTCATAAATAAAACTGTTAGTTTAAATCGCTTGATATGCAATTTATACAAGAAAAATGCAATAATCTGTATGATTTCAGTGTCGTGCATGGGTTTTAAGAATGTTTTCCTTCATAGCATTTACAAGCACTTAACTGCTCCCTTCTTTTCCCAAGGTTTCAGATGCTTTATCACCCCGGTTAACCACATTCTACTTTCACATTAACCCAGGTTGACACATGATGAAAGAACATAAGGAGGTTTAATTTTTAGCTGACACAGGGTCATTAGTTTCTAACTTGGAGAACAAAGCCTTTAAATACCTCTGTGCAACATAATCTCAATTTTATATTATCACCTGACCACTGTGGTTTGCAGGACAGACGGATTAAATATCTCAAGTTTAACCACAAGTCTTGCACTGACTCCTTTCAATGGGGATTCCTGTTTGAATGGCTCCTTTTCCATTTCTCACTTCATGGAGTATTTTGCAGCACTGGACTGCATTCTAACCTTTCCCTCCCCCCTTTGTTTGGCTTTTGTTTTGCAACAGCTGTTATTATCGTTTTTGGTCAGCTGTGATTGCTGGAGGCAAAATAGGACCAGATGGTGTTTTGCTATGCATGAATGGCGAGTTAGAGGAGTTTAGATTGAATAGGCCAAGTTTGAATGGTGTCTATGCACCACCTGCCCTCTTCAGCAGCAGCACACACATCATAGGAGCATGATCTGTCTCAGACCTACTAGAATTGGATGGGAATGGAGAGCGCCTCGTTGGATTTTCTCCATATTTATTGATCTCCCATGCACTAACAGCATAATGCAGTACACAGTCAATTTGAGTTAATTGGATATGACACAGCATGTACATGTAATCTATCACCAGAGTCTCCTGGTACACTTTAGGGTTTGCTGCCACAAGAACATGCAGTATTAGCCTGCATTAATAGGCTAAGTGGATGGAAGTAAACCAGGATCATTGTAGGGTTTGATTTAACAAAATCAAACTGTAGTTTTACAGTTGTACCCCTTGAAACTGCCAGAAATGAAGTTAACTACCAACATTTCTGATTTGATAGACCGGGACTGAGTATTTTGTCACAGGAAAAAACCCAGATGTCATTCCCATACATTTCTGTGAGGTTTGCCAGTGAAATTTAAACAAATGTAGGGAGCAGCATCTCTAGCAATGGGCCACTGCCATTCAGAAGGGTACCAAAGGGCTGCTTTGGTAACCTAAAATTGGTCAGAAAGGTGCAATTTAAATGTTACATAAATGTAAGAACTGCTGTATGCTCTGTTAAGGCTGATTGAAAGACATGGGGTATGAAAGACGTGCTTGGACGTAAGAGAAGAAAATACATGTGTTATGAATAATGAAAAAATACATAACAATAATATATAATACATAAATTACTTGCATTGTTACAGCAACTGGATGTTTCAAAGCCTACTTAATATGTAACTGAGGGTTGTGATCATGCTCTAAGTTGGCAGGAGCTGCTCACTCGGCGTCTTTGTCTGTGGTGTCAGGTAGCCAAGTGAGCTACTTTATTATGAAAATTGCATCCAACTGAAAAAATGCTAAATATTTTCAAGTGCCTGTGGGAAAAGCTAGGTTTGTATTAAAGGATTTGGTTCTTAAAGTCACCAAGAAGTTAATGCTTCTCAGGTGCATCGGAGGGAGAGAATTTTCGATTATAATACTAAAATCTTTGAGAAGTGAATGTATTGCTTTGAATGAGCTGCTCTGACACTTCAATAGGCTACATTGGAGATTTAGAATGCATTCTGTTTACCTCAGTTAAAAACCAGAAGTGGTATTTTAAATAGAGGGTTCTGTCCAAGTTCTTGGAGCGTTAACATCTTCAGCCTCTAAAAAAAGTAATGGAGAGTTTTCTTACAAGGTTTCAAATTAAATTTATTTTAATCTTCTAGGTAGAAAACCAAAAAATTGAACAGATAATTATACTTGTCCTACAGTTATGTGGGCATTTCTTCCAAGTATCATGTATTCTCTTTCCAGGAATATCTTTATGATGCAGTTACCTTTGTCTGTTATTTTCTCCAAACTGGAGTTGCTACATCATTGTAACTCTGCTGCTGTAATTGTAAAAGAGAGGCTTTGATCCAGAAAATCACTTGAAATGAGCTGATAATTCATGTATAAAAGTAGTGATTTCCTTGAAGTGACTACTCATGTGCTCTGTTCTAGTTGCTCAAGTGCTTTCATAGATCAGGGGTCTAATTGCAAAACATTGTATTTGTTTCCCAAACAGATCCAAGTATTTATAATAATAATAATAATAATCAGAACCTAAAAATAATCTTACATTTTCTGCATTTTCTTTTATTAAATTCCATTCTAACCAAGTCATGAGTCTCCTTTTCAGGTATCTAACCTTAGTGCTGGTTCAATGACTGTGACTCATCAGAAATGTGTAAAGAATTACCCACCTGATGGCGAATCGTATCTGCACTCATTCAGAAGGGATTCTACTGTGCACAGGTCTGAAAACTTCTGCCTGGATCAGCAGTCACAGCTCTTGACTGAGCAGATGCCTTAACCAAATATTTGTATTTACAAAACAGAGAAGTAAATGCAGGCAAGCAAAGTGCCAGAATACCTGCTGGCAATATTTGGGAAACCTAAAGGGTGTAGGTACTGCAGGCTGGTTTATTTTAGTGCTATAGCCCATACTGTACTGATATCAAACATGTACATTGCATTAGCACAAAATACATAAAGAAATCCCTTGTGTTACCATTTTCTTGCTTGTAGTTAAAGGTACTTAATTTTGGAATTGGTTTTGGTGTTCCAGGAATCGTAATAATTGACCATTATATTTAAAAATATAGTAAGTGGCTGTACAATTTCTTTCCTCTACGTAATTTTGGAAGTGAAGAATATTGAATGTCTGGGAATCAGAGCTCACTTTGGAAAATTCTGCTCTATGGACTGTTGATCAGGGGATTATCACTGGTGCCCTGATGTGTGTGTATACATATAT
>VZRX01005557.1:4178-20167 GCA_013398075.1 Notiomystis cincta | reverse complement strand
AGGACTCGGCCTGGGGGGGCTCCGGAGGCGCCTTCCAGCCCGAATATCCTGGGGTTCTGGGATTTAACTCAGCAGAGTTCTTCTTGTACTTCCATCTAGTTGCAATGGTCTGTCAGTCCCAAAGGTGAAAGCAGCTATTCTGCTGCAAAACATCCTCGTGTAAATCAAAGGCATCTGGAAATTTCATTGCAGTTCTCGCAGTTTAATGGCATAGATAGCACATAGACAAATCCTTCCCTCTAAGTTCATATATTCTGTACCCCTGGTTTTTCTTCAAAATTAAAAGCATGGATGCATTTGATAAATGTGTGACCATTATTGAGTTTTCCTTTTCTCCAGATGACAGATAAGTCTTAAGACTTATAACAGCACAAGATTCTTCAGGCTTGCAGTTTTGACATCATCAATCTTATTTCCAATGTGTGTGATCGGACCATACTCAAAATTCTGTTGCTTTAAAAAAGCAATATCTGTCCCACATTGCATATGACCTTGAGGTGTTTGACAGATTGAAGGATGCTAAGGATGCTCCATATCATTATGTTGAAAAAAAAAAAGGAAAGTATTTAGCTATTTTGACATATCATAATTTTGTTCCTTCTTGTTCAGATTCATTTGTTTAATTGGGAGAGACAGCGCCAAGATTCTTAACTCAGACCTCTCTCTGATGAGCATTATGCCCATTAATGCAAATTAATTTGAAACTCTAAAGTTCTATAGATGGAGGATATAACAGAAAGTTACAAATTTTTTTCTTACTTCCTAGCATATTAACTTTCTGCATTATTTTATTCTTTTTTCCCTTGTTTAATCTTTTAGACCATGATAATAGAATCTGCTGATTTCACGCATTTTCTTTGGGATATGCAAAGGACTTAAAAACATCTTCACAGTTCACCAGAATCAGATCATCACCCATTAGCTGAGACTATTTCCTCAGAAAGACTGTCTGAAAAATATCGTGGCCCTTGATAAGAATCTCCTTCCTGTTTACAAAGTGCAGGTATTAAACCTCAAATTGCTCACTGTGTGTATTGAATGTGCCCTGCCAACCTGAGGGAGGCACCATTTTTCAAGAAGTGAGGTTGGTTATTAACCTTGGCTGTGATTCGGGGCACTTTGGAGGTTGAGAGGAAATATTGCTGCCCTTCACTTTACAGGAAACCAAGTCCAGTTGTAAATGCAGTTATGTGTAGGACACATATATTACTTTTTCATCCTCTTTATCAGATTGTTAATTTGAATGGATGACAGTAACATTCTTCCATCTCATTAATGAGTTGTGCCCAGCAGTACCCCAAAACATTTTCTTTGGGAAGCAGTTGTCTGAACATAACTCCTCACCCTGATTTCAGCTGTCAGAAATGTTGAGGTAATGCTGAACATCAGATAAGAAGCTCCAAGGAGCACAAAGTATTCACTCAGTCTGAAAGGAAAATTATTTCTTAATTCTAAAATCTTAATTTCTTCAAGGATTTCTTTGCCTTCCTCACTAATTTAGTTTTTCACAGCTGTTGCAGATGTATGGGAGGGGAGGGCTCTGCTCTCCATAGTTTCAGCTTGGTGTGCATCTCCTTCATATCCCAAATTAAAAATAAAAAAAAATTATGCTATTCAACTTCACTTTGATGTAAAATAAGTTGTAGTGAGACTCTCAGCATTAGATTTCTACTGCAGCTTTAGAAGTAATAAGATGATTTCTAACAGAGAATCTGCTGGTAAAAACAGGGAAAAAATACCTCTGCCACAGTAGCTGCCAAAAAAAAAAAGATAAATAGTCTTGTTAGAAATAATGTATTCTCATTCAAACTTACCTTCCACTTTTGAGGTTTTAAGAAAAGGTAATTAGATATTTGGAACCAAATCAGTTTTCCCCAGAAGATTAAATCACAAATAGGACAGGGTTTTAGCCAATATTCCTCAACATTCTCTTCAACATCTTTATATTTAGACTCAGGCAGTGCTGTTTTTGGAGAGAATCAAATAGCAATAAAATGATAAGAAGAAAGGATTTGGTTAATGAGGCATTTGTGTTGCTTCCTGTAGCTTGAGGAGATTAATGTTTTGCAGAGAGACAAAAGGAGAATTGTTTCTCATTTCAGCTGGGTAAACTTTGCCCACCTCCTTGCTCTGCACTCAGCCAAAGGGATGCTCTGCTGCTCAGTGTTCTAGAGAGTCCTGCATTGTCCTGCACCACAGAAACAAAACCTCCACAAGAGTCTGGGTGTAGAGAAAAGTTCAGTTTTGTGGGAATTCATCTACTTGGATGAGCTTCTACCACCCAAAGGCATACCCTGCAGCACCACAACAGCCTTTGAATTTCCTTGGGGGAACTCCAGCAGCCATTTCTTCAGAAAGCTGAACCTATAGCAGCCTTTTGATGAAGGTTTTTCATGATTCACATCTTCAAAGAATCCCCCAGGCCATTTTCTCCCTGTCTAGATGGGAAACCAATGAGTTGGAAATTATGTGAGCACACCTAATTTTCAAACATTTCAACCTTGTGCTTTTTATTGCTCCAGTAATAATTTGAAGGAATTCATCATCCTCTCTCAGATCAAGATCTCTGGGCACACTTCACAATCAAACTGCTCCAATCCTTCAAGCTAACCTTTCAAGTTGTGTATTAAAGTTGATTACATTTTGTGTCGCATCAAGAAAATTAATTCGGTCAAGATAAGAACCTATCGAATGTTTTTTTTCATTGCTTTCCTGGACCCAGAGCTGAAATGTTGCCAGGGGAGGGGGGATCAAGGCTGAGTAATACACTTGTTAAAGTGTCTGCTTCTTGTCACAAATCTTTCCTAATGGCAGTTCACTATTTCTTCCTCTTTACCAAAAAAGGCTGAAGCTGCACGATGCTGTGGATGGCCAAGAGGGAGAGCCTGAGTGGAATGCTTAAAATATTTAGATATAAAAAATAATTTTCATATCAGAATTCCTTCTTCTTTATTTATATTATTCACCTAAAAGTAAAGCTTGGTGGTGTGTTCCAACCAGCTGACACCATAACAAAATGTTTCATCATCTCACATTTTCCAGCTTTCCCCAACAATTGCCCCAAACACCAAAAAACCAAAATGGGATAGAAATGTCCAGAACCCATAAGCACTAGTAAGATTTGGGAAAAAAAAAAAAAATCATTTTACTGAAAGTGGGAATGAAAATGCCTGAAGATAGGGGGGAAAAAATTAACACAGTAGGAAATAAAATAATGTGAGGGCGCTGAGATTTGTCTTTCAAACACGCTGTGTGAGCGTTCAAGTTTTACAGCACAGAAGAAGTATGTGGTGTAATTAACATGCTCTTCACTGAACACTTAACCAAGTTATAGTTACTGCACACTCTGAATTCTCTGTGAATTCTGTGCAAACACAAGCATTAATGTGCTCATCACAGTCTCCAGCTTCATTTAATCCATTTGTTTCAATAATTAACAGCAGTAGAGGCTGAGGTCTCAACAGCACTTTTAACCTGGCAGGTAAAACAGGTAAATATTGAATAGCTACTGGCATCTTCCAAAGAAATCATTAGGTGGGGATTATTTAAGGCACACATGTGGAGGAACTGTCATAGTTTGAAAGCAAATTTTCCGTAGCTTTCAAACTCTTGTAAAAGAAAACATAAAATGATATTAGTTTCTCCATAGTAATAAATACTAAAAAATACTAAAAAACTGAGAAGGACCAGCTGTTTTCCAGCTAGACTCAGGACCAGAAAGTTTCACCAAAGCATCAACCTACTCAAATATTCTATGCATGACCAAATATTAGCAGGTATACACATTTATACAGGGATTAATTTTATCTCTCATTAACTTATGGATTTACTGTATATTTCTCTCTCGTTCACTTAGGATTTCACTGTAAACAAGATTGGTTTTGACTGATTTTGTGCATCTCTCTAGTTGTAGATACAATGGAAAAATGTCGTATTTAGTCCTTTGTCCTCAGAGTAATTTTTATGTGGTGGAATGAGGGTCCCAACAGTTTTATTTTATTTAGAAGCCTCCTTCATGGTTATGAGCATAGAATCATAGACTCACAGAGCCAGCTGGGTTGGAAAAGACCTCTAAGATCCCCAAAATTATCCCCTTTCTACACCACTGTTGTTTAAAAAGCCAGGATCAGAATTAAAAGGAACTGAGCAGTTTGCCACAAACCTAACCTGGAAAATTTTGGGAAGTAGATAAAGTATTAGTACACACTTTTTCATAATTCTTATTAACATAGTTTTTGGAAAGAGTCAGCTGCATATTCAGCTGCTTTGAACACCTGCCTATTTAAAACTTATGTGTGCCACGTATTTAAACTCTAGAAAAACCCCAAAACTCTAAAAAATTAGCATCTAAAGCACAATCTTTTACAAAGAAAAGAGTCCATGCCTATTTAAAAGGCATAATTTTTAAAATATAGTAACAATTGCACACACTGCTCACTATGGATTGTATTTAATCCACCCACCAAAATTGCTAATGAAGTTTGTGCCACCTAGTTTATATCTCTAAATTGATATTACCTGTAAATACATCCATGTGTAACAGAAAACATCAATTAGGTTAGAAGAAATTTGCTTTGGGCTGCCATTCAATAAAGAAAAGAAAAGAAAAGAAAGAAAAGAAAAGAAAAGAAAAGAAAAGAAAAGAAAAGAAAAGAAAAGAAAAGAAAAGAAAAGAAAAGAAAAGAAAAGAAAAGAAAAGAAAAAAAGAGAAAAGAAGAAAACCCAGTTTAAGTTAAAAGTAAAATACAGATGAGTAAAAAACAACAAAAATAAACCCAACAAAACTCACTTATACTCCCAGTTCCCTTCATACAGTAGTGCACTAAAATGCTTTGAGTTAGTAATTTAATTTAATTTAATTTAATTTAATTCATCTTGATGCATACCATTTTTCTGTACCCATTTAATGGAATTATTATTTGCTATCCAAAGGCAAGTCTCACACACCAATAAAAGAAAAAAATTAAAATTTTCTTGGTTTACTTTATATCTTAATATTTAATATTTGATCTTTAATATTTGAGGATCAGGATGGTCATGCACCAGACAGCTCCTAAAAGCAAAGGGTCTCACACTTAAGGAGTCTGTAGTGGATACCCTGAAATCCAGCATGAGATTGCAGTTCATTCTTCCCAGTTCAATTAATATACATGAAATTCCAAAATATTAACATACAAACTGCCTCATGAAATGCTGAACAACAGCATATTAGGCAGTTATTTTTTGTTGCAAAGCCTTATTTTTTGGCAGCTCAAAAAAGTCTGCTGGAGGGAGGAATACAAACAGCAGAAGGAGAAACAGGTTTTTGGAGAAATAATGTTGAAAAATGAAGTAACTCTTTACCAAGTTTGAATATTAGCCAGTATTCAATTATTTCAGGTCAGACTATATAATAAATAAATGACCAAAAATTCATGATACTTTAGCAGAAGCTTTTTGGTGTTTAATCTGATGTAGCAGCTTCCATCACAAAGCATGTGATTTCAGCTTTCAACATTTTTCATTTAGGCAGGAAAACATTCAGCTTCTGTAAATACCTCTATAGTTATTATATTTTCTTTTAAGTTCTGATGTTATTATGTTTTCAGCACTCAAGTGTGGTTTCATGACTGTGTAGAGAGAAAGAATATTTGATGGGAATGGATTTACATTCCTTTGGGGTTTGTTCTTCAAGGCATTTTCATCATTTAGAGGAAATATCTGTGCCTCACAAATCTTGCCTGGTAGAAGTAAGAGGTTCTTATATTCCCAAATATTTCACACACACATCTCCAAGAATTTCACTAAAGAAATTCTGCTGTGGAGAAGAATTTTGTGGTGGTTCCAGGATTTTCTTTCTCCCCAAATTCATGCCAAAGAAAGCTACCAGAAAATGTTTCTTTTCTGGATAGCTTAACCTTTTACAGTTAAGGACTGCATTGAATCTCTTCCAAGTGCAAAATCTTTTTATATTTCATTGCAAAGTGAAAATTCAATTTAAGGGTTATGTTTAGCCTTTGATGCTGAGTATTCTGGAGCCAAAGAAATTTAGTGCATTTATAAAAGCAAATTTATTCCCATAAATGTTTACAGAAGAACAAGTAATCTCATTACTCTCCTGTATTGCATTGTCACAGGAACAAGGAGAACGACAAACTTTAGACCTACATATTACCTGAGAGGAAAAAATGCCAGACACTTTGTGACTGCTGATTATGACTTTATTGTGTTTTCATGAATTATCTATATGCTTACAATTTGGAGCTTCAGCCCCTTTTTAATTCAGCTTCCCCATGTTGTCCTTGTTGAGAATAAACAGGTGACCAGGATGGAGTAACAGGGGTACAAATCTTTAGGTTTTCCCTCACAGACATAGCCAGGGGTGAGCAGAGGCATTCCAAGGACACAGCTCATGAGGAATGTGGCCAAAACCTGGGGGATGGAGGAGGTGGGGAAAGGTATTGAGCTTTGTAGGAAGTTAGGTAAAAAGAGCAATAAAATTGTTACTTTTGTCACATTTAGCTGTGGAAATCAAGGCTTGAATCAACTTTAGAGAGGAAGCTTAGACCACAACTTCAGATGCTGTTGTCCTGTGATTGCCTGCTGATTTCATGAAGTAAAATGTCCTGGGGGTGCATTAGACTTTGACTTTTTAAGGTGCAGAAAATATTCTGCTCTAATTAAAGGCAATGGGAATATAACTGCCTTTTACAGATGAAGAATCAGGTGTTTACTGCTTTGAAAGCCACAGAAGATTATTTTTTTATAATTTAATTTAATGAATGAACACTTAAACTCATAAATTCTTTCCTGAACTGCTGCAAACAACTGAATGCTTAACATTTTAGAAAAAAGCCAGACCACTCAAGTAAATACCTTTAAAAAGAAAGATCTGTGGTCTTAATACTAGAGTCCCACTTACAGAGGAAATTTTATGTAATGTGATCTACATTATTATTAATTATATTAATAAACTACAATTCAAGGACACATTTGCCTAATGTATTGTCACAAGCATGAATAATGGGATTAAAACTGCAGCTGAAGAAAAGACACACTTCAAAGAATGAGCTTGTTACTTTATCATCAAATCTTAGACAATCTGCAATATTTCAGTTTTACTTTCACACAAAAGCCTGCTCCATAACACGGTGGGTTTGTAGTCAGCCCTTGCCTGGTGGAGTGGAAATTCAAGCTGTAAACACTCAGCAGTGATAATCCAAGATGGTCTTGGTGTGGATGGCAAGAAGGTGGCAAAGGTTCCCAGAGTTTTCCCAGAGTTTTCACCAGGGTAAAAAGGAGTACAGATGGAAATAAATTACACCCAAATGCATCAGGAGAAGAAAGTTGTGACTGAAAGTCCAGTGCAGCACTGAAATTGTTGCCTGGGGATGTGAAACAGTTTTTAATGGAAACTCCTAAAACCAAGCCAAAAAAGCATCTCCCAGGAGAGGTTCTGGAGTACCTGAGTGCACATTGGGCACTCACCTGGCCTCAGCAGCCCTTGCAGTGACAATATATAATTATAAACCAAGTATAGAGAGATCTTAGCTGAAAGGCAGGCTTGGGGAAAAGGACAGAAAGATGTAGCACAGTCTTTTACTGGTCCAGCTTGAAGGGGAGTGACAAATTAAACAAACCTAAGTGGGAAATTTAATGCCACTGAAATAGAAAAATTATTAGATTCACACTTTTGCCAAGTTTTAAATGATAACTTCTTTGTATAGCAAGAAGCTCCACTGAATAAAATAGTAAATACAATCTCAAAGTTGTGTGGAAAAGTGGATTTTTAATGATTTTCAAGGCTAGCATAGCAAACAGTAAAGGCAGGAGAAAGAACATAAGAATTCTCACTGGAGAACTGTTACTCTCTGTATCACTGCAGTAACTCAGCACACTCCACTAAACTCTCTGGACACAGCTCACAAAATTACATTAGAAGAGCAGGTTAAATAGGCTGGGAGTTTCATTTACATAATGCTTGACATTCAGAAGGCTCCTCCAATTAGTCGATCGCTTACGACTTCTGGCATTGTGAAATGGCTTCCTATAAAATTAGGAGTCTTACTTGTCAAGTATTTAGCAAAGTATAATTCAATTAAAAAATAATGAAGCCGCATTATCATATTAAATGAAATATGATGAGCATTTTTGCCAAGGTTGCAAATTTTCATTCCTTAAGACTCACTAGTGTGTGACTAAGAATTTTTTTCTTTTTTTCCTTTTTAATCCAGGCAATATTTTAGTAATTTTTGTCATCTAACAGGAGCTGTTCTGCCCACTGCCTGATCAGCTGGGCAAAGCCTGGCTGTCTACTTAAGATTTCATTTCTTAATGGCAAATTATGGTGTGGAGAGCCAGCACAAAAGCTTTTCATGGCTGCCACTCTCAGATACCACCAACAAAGGCAGCATTTCTGGTGGGAAGGAGCCTGCTCTCCATCCTGCTGGCAAAATGGCACATCAGAGCTCAGGTGCCAGCACATCAATAAGCCCTGTTTAGAAGCTGGGTGGTTTCATGCTGGGAATGGGACCAGCTCTCACACATTTTCAGGCTCTATTTCTGCCTCTCCCTCCCTGATTTTATACCACCTCTAGTTTAGGATGTCCAAGTAATTTGCCTGCATTAGGTAGATATTTATGATTCTTTTACCCATTGACAATTAAAAAAAAATATATATTGTCTTTGAAGTACACTCATTTTCAACAGAATAACAGAACCTATCTTTGCAGACATTTTCATTAGAAATTCAAATTACCTGCTTTTTTTTTCTGTAGGACTTTCCTCTAAAATGAAAAAAAACTATTGTTGATGATCCTATGTATTTTAGTCTGTCACATGACTGTGTAAAATACACAAATAATTGCAGCAACAGAACCTTCTGGGTGCCACAGGCACTAAATTAACTTTTTTTTTGTCTCAGAAGGTTTTATCAGAACAATATTTAGAAGACTGAAATAATTTATTTTTCTGCCTTGTTGCACACAACCTTTTTAAAGTACAGGCAGCAAAGATACAGGTCTATGTATGAATTGCAAATGACCTTTTAAGACTTTAAGCTGCAGCTTATCAGCAGTGCACCTGCTGAAACATCTCTGCAAACTTTATTACTTTTGAGCATGTTTCATCCACTTTCCTTTAACCATTTGGGTTTTATTTTCTTTAAAATGAAAGACCTGAAAATCTATGCTTCTTCTGTTCTAGGAAAAAGCTGATTGGAAATAAACAAATTTTGTTCTTTATTGATCTCTTTTCAATTTTTTTAAATTTTTCTTTCAAAAATAAACACTGTCAAAATAAATAGTGCAAGACATAAAGTTTAGTTAGCACCCTTAGAGGGAGATTTGAGTAGTGAGAAGTGTTACAGCCCCCAATCCAGATTCACTAGAACCAGCAAAGCCAAACAACATGATCCTGAAGGGTTAATTTTGCTTTTGTGCAAACACTGCTCATACAGAACTCACCCTTTGTACTGCTCTTGGTGGTTTTGGCTGGTATTGGAGCTGACCACTTAAATATTTAAAAAACCCACCCATTTTTCTCCCTGAAATGCAAGTGGCTGTGGTCACTTGACCATGTAAATAAGGAAGTAAATTTTTTCCCTATGACACGGCAAAAAGTCTGGAAAACGCTGGGGTCAGGAGCTCAAAACCTTGAGGGTTTTCAGCTGCTTAGGTTGTGAGGCCTTTGTGTCTCTCACTCAGGAGTTAAAATTGCACTAAACACACAGCCTATCTCTATCTGTCAACCATTAGTTAAAAAATTGCCTACATTTTTTGGTTTTCTGCTCTGTATTTTTAAATAACTCCCAACCAAAGCTGTTCCTTATCTGTGTCAAACTTATGGTGGGCTCCATATAAAGGACCTCACAGACCACCACAAGTGGGAAAGGACTGGCTCTTAGTGACAAGTTTTGAGTTGCTTTCACCCCTCTGAAAATGATAGGATCTTCAGAGTTAGTCCACTTTTGACAGCAATAAAAACCCCAAAGCATTCATTTTTGATAAAGACACATCCCAGAGCAGCTATAGCACTTCCTTTAGATTTTCCCTGGAAGTTCTCATAAGTGCACTTAAATTTTCTTTTCAAAGTATTCCTGAACATATTCTGGGGATGAAAGAAGGGAAAGCACCTGGTTGCAGAGAAGCTCTGTGATCTTAACCACTAAATTAAAGGTCAGAGGCTCTCACGTTCTTTTATGTGCAAGGGTTATCTTGGGTATTCTTTGTAACACAGAAGAAACATTCTAAAATGCACAGATTTTTAGGTGTGTCATTTTAAAGAAAAAAAAAAAACAAATAGTTTAGGAAAAGTGAGTGAAATACTCAAAAGTGGTAAAGTTTGCAGAGATGTTTCAGCAGGCGCCTAAGATGTGGAAGAAGAAAATACGCTAAGGGGAAAAAACGAATTTAAAAATTAGAAAATAAAAAGGAAGGGAAAAAAATCAACTTGTTTCATCTTCAGTTCTTCAGTTTCTGAAAATCATTGTTATCAGAGATAGCAAGAAGCAATCAAGGATCTTGAAAACACAGTGTGGATAATCTGCATATAATCTGCATACTGATGAGATTATTTTGGTCGAAAGCGATCCTGCAGCGTGGCAGAAAGTGTATTTTACCCCTCCAAACATTCAGCAGCAGCTACTCATGACTTAATGAACTCACTCCCCTCCTTACTCTGCTTAGTAAATGATGTGGCAGCCCTGTCACAGCTCCTCACCTTAGATTGCACAAAGCACCACCTTTTTCCCGGGGAGATACGAAAACAGAAATGTGTGTGGAATAGCAAATAAATCACTCCTTCAGTAAGGAGCCAAACAATTTAGTGAGGGAGACAAAAAGAGAAATTGAGTTCAAATTTCTAGATCTGTAATCTCGTCCATGATACCCTTTTTCGGCCAAATATAAAAATATTAGAATTCAAATCACCACTAGTGCGAATAAAGCTGTGACCTGTAATCATCTTATGGGAGGCAGGAAGAATGCTGAGGGGGTAATATCCTAGGTTTTTGCCAATAAAGTATCATATTCTAGTTAAATTGTCTACACTAGGAGCCTGAATATCAAGTAGTTCACTCAAACATGACTTTTCCTAGAGTTTTTTTTTGTACTTCCCAAAGACAAAATTAATGCCTTTATGATGATCCCTTCTTTTCAGGATATTTAATTGGAGTGAGTTCATCCTCTATTGCAGTATTTGTGGAAATTACATAATCTGGTTCAAGGTGACAGAAATCCAGACAGGATATTTCTGATTTTTGTTTCCAGGAAGAGCATCAGGGCCTGAGATGCTGCACGGGCTATAAACACAGGAGGTAATAATTCCAATAAATATGACCACGTGTTGAATAATTAATGCCAGTAGGTTTTAGAAGGACTTCCCCTGCTTTTTCCTGATCCACAGTCAAACCTGTTCTCCTTCAGCTGTGTAGGAAAAAAAATGGAAAAGAGCAAAAACAATGCAAAAGAATAAAAGCAAAATAAGAGTAAATCCAGAACTCACACTTTTAAGCATTTTTCATTCAGATGTAATAAAAGGGTAAAGAAAAATTCCCATTTTTTCCCTTTTCCTTAGTTTTCTATCTTATTGTTCTTAAAGAATTTTTAATTTCTTTTTGGCATTGCATAGAAATTTCTTAGCTTCTATCATGAACTCTACAGAACAGTCATTTTCATTTGTCTTATTTTCTGAATCAACATTTCCACTTTAAATTCTTTGTTCTCCTTTGAACTTCCTAAGTCAGACTCTTCTTTCTTGTATCTCTTGCCATGTTCCCCTGTGTTTACCAATTCTCTGTCCTCAGGGCTCTTTATTTCTTGGCATATGGCACTCAGTTTCAATATAAATGTAAAATTTGGGTTGTTTGGAGTGTGATTTACTTTATTTCAGAACTGAAAAATAAGATCTGTGAAGAGGGAGAGAATGGAACTCATTTTAAGTCCATAGAAATTAAGGAAAAATAGATTTTTCTTGGTAAATTCTCAGATTTTAGTGGGTCAAATAAATTTGGAGACTGTCTTGGGAGTAGACTAACAGCCATCAGGTACTGCAGTCAGCTGTATTTTTCTTTTCTAGAGTTGAAAAAAGTGGGCTAAATTTGTCCAAAGGAAAACCAATATGATTAAAAAATTAAAATATGATGAGAACAGCAGGGAAGAAGAGTATATTGTACAATGGGCAGTTTTTGAGAAAGTCAAGGACACAATTTCAAGCAGGCCAGTGGCCTGGAATTTATCCTTTATGAGCAGCTCACAACAAACATTTTATTTCTTTATGGTAGTCTGGTTTATATAAACAGATTTTACACAAGATTCATTATACCAAGGACTCGAAAATTAAATTTTAATTGAAATCTGGTAACATCATTAGAAATGTGAAGAAAAAAAAAAGTTGTATACTCATACATACAAAAATAAAACTACTCATAATCTTCAAAGTGTACATTAAAACAAATTATGTCCTCAAAACTAGTAATATGGAACTTTCTCTTTTGAGGATAAATTTGTTTTTAATGATTGTTCTTGTATTTCAGCACAGCAATTTGTTGTGACATTTTTAATTAATTGTAAACTGAAAACGTCTCTCAGATAAGGGAAAGTAGAGAGTAAGAATTAGAATCTGGATGTGAGAAAAGCTTAATTTTCATTACACTAATGGATCATATGTGCATTATTGAGAGAAATTGAGGATCTCTTTTGGGTTTTATATTGCTCATTTTATTGAAAGTCTGTGCGTATTGAATATTTCAGGTAGGTTTATTTTAAAAACAAGCCACCCCTGCTAAAACTTTAGAAACCAGACAAAACTGCACACATTTTCCCTGTGTGTTCATGAAAATCCTAATAATAGCACATTTCAGTGAAAAACACCAGTTCTGTTCAAGTTCCATAAAACATTTTACAGATTCTGAAAGCCTCAAAAGAGACCAGTTGGAAAGATTTCTAAGAAAGTGTAGCAGAGATAGCTTGTATAAAATAGTCTCTAAATTTGCACCTGAAGAGCTAAATCAAAAATCAGATCATTAAAAATATTGTAGTACCTCACTTGCACAATAATTGCAAAATTAACACCAGTGATCATGTGACTTGTTTGTTATCCATCAGTTTTTAATTCATCCCAGTATTTCTGTTTGCATCTGGTACACCTGGGTGGCTCTGCCATTCTGACCATTATTTTGGGGCAGTTTGTGCCTTTTTCCTCCTCCAAGTCTTTGTCCTCTCTGCCCAAAAAGCCATCTTTACACTCTTGTATGAAAAAGTATCTTTCTGCTAAAATATCATAAAATTATTGGTCTTTAAAATATCATAAGTTATTGGTCTTTAGACCATAAGTTATTGGTCTTAAGTTTTCTCTTGAGATGAAAAGAATATGACCTAAGTGCTGTATCTGTTTTTAGTGATGCTTTCTCCCTGAAATGGAAAATTGAAAAAATGATGATAACTGGTATGATTCTGTTTGATCTTCTGTCCCGTAGTTCTTATGCAAATTACTGGAATATACTTTTATTTTGTCTCTTCTCATGTTCTCTTTGAAATAAACCAGCCATGTCTTTTCAATCTCCCTTCAGAGGAGAGTTTTGTGTATTAAGTCATTCTAATCACCTTCCCTGGATGGCTTACACTCTTCTGTTGTGTACTTTCAGACCTGGAATACACAAAATGACACCCCAGACGCAGGGAAACCACTGATTTATAATGTGTCATTATGTTTTCTGCTGTTTTCCCCACCCTGTTCCTTACACATCATTACATTTTGCTAATTTCCTTTTGCTATTGCTGTGCATTGCCCAGAGAATGGTGCCAGCCCAGGAATGTTGGATGCTTCCTCTCATGATCACCTTTTTATCTGTTCTTGGCAATCCTTCAGGGAATATTTCACTTTTTCATGGTGCTGCTGGTGGGTTTGTGCCTTTCTGTCTCCAGACAGAATATAATTTTATACAATTATTTGCTAAAACTTGTGCCTCTCTGCATACTTACTTTTGGTTAGCTGTATACAAACAAATAACAAAGAAACACCTTCAGTTTTTTTGTTTTCTTCTGGACTCTTATTTTAATGGATGTGCTTTGCATTTTGTTTTGTGTCCTGTGGTGCTTAAGGGACTAATAATTACAAACTATATTTTGTCCGAAAAATTGCATTTTCAGAATTTTGAACCATAGAAGTTTATTTTCCATTTGTATGCCTAGCATAAACTTTTTGTAGAGCAGTCAAAAAGGAAAAGCTGTAGAGATTTCTCACCATTTGTCAATGGGATTTTGATATTAACTCATGACTAATGACCTGGACTTCCAAAATAAAATATAATTGATTTTTAGCCCATGTCCTGTAGCAGAGGAGTCCATCTGGGCCATGCATTGCAATCAAGACATTGAAATTATTGCTCTGTTATGAAACAACCAGATTAGATTGTCCCTCCCATTTCAGCATGCAGAGAACAAGGCAGAGGCAATTCCTTCCCACTCTGAAATGAAGCCTGCAAATAGAGTGAGTTGTCTGCAATTCACTTAAGAAATATTACCCCATTAAGGATAATGGCAAAACTTAGGTGTCATGATTTTGCAAGAAACTTCTTTTATGAAAGCTGCACTGATGTACATTTGAAAGAAGAGGGAAAAAACCAACTCAACCAAAAAAACCCAATCCTTGTTCCTAGAGTGGCACATTTCCAAATAGTAACATATTTTATACAGAAACATCTGTGCAAACCTCAGATTTAATTTTTTTCCCCCCTCTTCTTTTCCTAAATCTCTCTTCTGAGTTTCTCTTCCTGGAGCTGGAAACCTGCTCCTTAGCCTCGCTCCTTCTCACCACCCTAGTGTGAAAATCTGGTTGCTTCACATTGGTTTGACAGTGGAACTAAATTAAATTAAAGAACAACCCAACCACCCAGGCATGGTGACGGCTGCCACCCCGCTGGCAGCACCTCAGCACAGGCAAAATAAAGGCTCTTTCCTCTTCCTCCTTGGCTGCAGAGGTGCCTGACATTGCTGTCACTGTCACCATCCAGTTTCTACAGCAGAAGAGGTGCCAAAACCACGGAGGATTTTGGCAGCCCAAAGTGGTGTTTTGGGTATCTGCACTCTGCTCATCGCAGCGACAGCTGCTCGGGCAGATTTCTGAGTCTCCTGCACCACTTCTGCTCCGTATTTCTGTCCTTGGCAATCCTTTCAGGAGGAGGAAATGCCAGCTGTTACTCCTGGACACCAGAGCAGCAGCAACAGCCTTCTCTTCTCATCACCTCTAAATAAATGACTGAGTCAGGCACCTAAATGTAGGCTCAGGAATGAGTTCCAGGTCTAAATCAGTCTGATGAAATGACATTAATTCAACAGAGCTCTAGTTGAAAGCATCTGTAAAAGCAAAAAGGATGAAAATGGTTTTAATTGGGGGTTTGGTCTTTTGTGTTGTTTCTCAAAATACTTTTAACAGTCGGTCAATATGGGAGCTTTTATCCTTCCAAATGTATACGCTTTATTTATTTTTATATACTCTATATACTTTACACCCTCGTATAAATCAGTGGTGCAATGATACCCCATATCTGTAGAAAAGATAAAAAAATATATAAAAATAGACACCTTCATCGAGAAAGTTCATTGCACATCCCAAACCCTGCAGTTTCAAAAATCTGCAAAGATCTGTGTCCTCTCTGTTTTATGGATCAGCAGAATGTGTTCTCTCACCCTTAATTTTCAGTTCTCAGGTTACACCTCTGCACATCATCACCTGCACATTAAATGTACAAAGTGCATTAGATGTAAAACACACCTTACAAAACCAGCCACAGCCATAAACAAAGGCAAAAAAGTTAAGTTCCCATAGACAGTTGATAGAAAAAACTAAATTAACATGGAGAAAACTTTAATATTTTATTTCCTCCTTGAGTTAAGTGTTTATTATCCCATTAATGTCTTTCATGGAAGACAATGGTCAGTCAATATCAATACTGGTTCCAGTTTCTGTACAGGGAAGATTTTAATCCTGCTGAGATTTTAAACAGACTGGGG
>VZRX01005547.1:0-16425 GCA_013398075.1 Notiomystis cincta | reverse complement strand
TGGACTCTATGTTGCTGTTCAGCCTCTTTGCAAGCAAAAACTTGGTGACTTCAAAGAGACCATCCTGCTGCTCCCTTTACTGAGGCAAGTCTGTGCCTAAATATTAAGATTGTAATATAACGTCTTCCTTAGTGTTCAATTTGATCCTCAGACAGGAATAAATTTTATTTGGAAAAGTCACAAAGAGTTGTCCTTGCTTCTAAGCTTCTACAGTTGCATTCAGGAGGTTTCATTGATGATGTGAGATTACTGCCCATACCAAACAGTGAAAGCATCATAAAATCCTTGGGCAGCAACCTGTCCCACCCCTCCAACCATTCCAAAGAGTAGGCTAGCACTTCTTGCCGCAAGAAACCCCAAAAAGTATGTCATTCATTCAAGTCAGCTCTTAAATGTGTGGGAAACAGCCAAAGATTGCTTGATATGCCTGTGGAAAAAATCACTATGAAAACAGACCAACAGAGCTACTATGGGGAATTCCTGTAAATTAGTTATAGATTATAAGGTATCAGTTATTATTTAAATGAACAGAAACAAGCAAATATACACATATGTGTACTTTTGTGTAAACAATATATATAAACAATATATGTGTAAACAAAATATATATAAACATGTGTATGTACATATCTAGTCCTGTATCACAGCTTTTCATTTATGGGCTTTCTTTCTGTCATCCCCCAAGCTGTGTTTGAAAGACAAACTGTGTGTTTGTTATATGTGGCATAGTACCTTGAAAATTGATTTTTTTGAAGCACTTTGAAAAGGACAAAGAAAGAGAAAGTAAGTACAGAGCTCATCATGGCTCAGCAGAAGGATACACAAAGCACCAGAGGCTTTGACTGAGCATGTTTGTATCATGGCTGTGGTGTCCTCCCACAAGCTCTGAAACGCTGCTGGGAGGTCAAGGTTTGAATACCTTTAGAAGGGCTGTCTTAATTTGCTGTATTCTGCAATTGTTTACATTTTAAATCTTTAACCTTTCTGTATAACTTTTCATCAGTTATGTTGGCAGTCATTCAGAAACGGGAAAAAAAATATTTAAAAAAAGTAGTTACTGAAAGTACTGATGTGCAGTGCTCCAGACCAAAAGACAAGTGCACCCTTTTTTGCCCTCCATGCTCCCCACATGGACAGGACACACTAAGGGAGTGTATTTTTGCCAGAATATCTTGGAAGATGTTGAAGAGGGGACATAGGCAGACCACTGGAGATGTCTGTCTGGAGACAGCAGGTGTCAATGTCAGAGGAGCTGAGTCAGTCCATCACATCAACTTCTGTAGTCTAGGAAGACTGACTGGCTGGCTGGCTGGAGTTATTCAGACTCTCTGTGTTGCTGGCCAAAATCTGTTTGTCTCAAGTCGTCTGGATGAGAAAGGTGATTTTACAGGTTTTACAGTGCTTAGTCAGATGGAGAAACAGCTGTTTCTTTCTAGGGAATTACTGCAAAAAGAATGTGGAATATGTGGACTGTAACAGGGTAATCACTGACCTAATGACTGTTATTATGAGGATTAAATAGTAATTTTCTATAAATTTGCTATAGATGTTAATTATTGTTAATCAGCATCATTCTTAATGCCGTAGTTCATTGTGATTGCAGGATTTATTCTTTGAAAAGCTCTATTTAGTTAGCATTGCTTTGAGAAGTACTCACTCGCATGAATGAATATTTTAGTATAGTTTCTTTTTGGTTTAGGAGTGTAGTGGCTTTACAAGTAAATGTATAAATGCTTGAATACTGTACATTAGCACCCTGATAGTGGGACTCATTAACAGTGGGCCTGATTTCTGTTCCAATCTTGTTCCAATTTTTATCTGTTCATTACAAAAAAAAAAATTCTGGATTGTGTTTTTCTCTCAGATGACAGTTGCCCTAGTAAAAAGGCTATACATCAGTGATAATCCACAAATTAAAATAATAAATTGCAAATACTACAGAACCTGGAAGAAACCATCACAGTCTATTAGTTGCAGTTTAGAGAGCTAATGACATGCTAGCATCAGACTCATTGGGAAGGACATTACTTGACTGCATTGCCAGCCACCTGCCTTAGCAGTATAGGCGGATGCTGTGAGCTCCTGCCCCAGACAGATCAATGCCTCTGTTGGGCAGCACAGGCTACTGGAAGACTTCATTCCCCACTGCAGATGGCAACCAAGGTCCTTATGGTGCTCTATACACATTGGGCTCCAGAGAATTCAGTGTTGGATATTGAATATCACCTCTATTGTGACAGGATGTTCCCACCACACCTCATGTGGTGGGCCTGCACAGAGTCTGCTCTCAAGCTCCATGTCTGCTGAAAATCAGTATTGCAGTCATAGAAGGAGGTGAGCAGGAAAAGCAAGTTCATGGGGATGAAAAATGCATTGGATGATTTTGGACCCCGCAAAGAAATGCAGCATCTTGCTCAAAAAAAGTCCTTTTGGAGTGCCCAAAGACAAAAGGGAGGAGCAGGAGAATCAAAGACATTCCAAGGCTCGGAGCAGAGTCTACAGGTGAATTGATACTCCCTCCAGCTTTGGTTCATGTACAGTGGTGGTGGCTGTCCCTCCCAGCCCTCCTAGTTTATTCCTGAAGGGTGAATGAGTGAGTAAGAAATGTCTCCTGGAAGCACTGGTTTCCTTTGCTCCACATCAGCTTCTGTCTCCCCAGTCATAGGCTGGAATTTCCAGCCTTTACTTTCTCTTTCTTAACCAGGGGAGGAAGCAGGTGATAATATGCTACATAGTTTAGGGCTGATGTGTTGAACAGACACGTGTTGCAGCACTTGAAAGCACTCCCTGGAGGATACTGCACTGGTGCTCTTTCTGCACACAATCATGTGTGCACAGTGCATACACAGTGTGGTATCTTGTTCCTGGCTGCTTCTGCTGCATTTTCATTTGCTGATCTGAAGTGCTTGAGCCTGGCACAAGTACCCACATGCTACGTCTGGGCAGGAATGTTGTTACAGTTTCAGAGAAAGCACACCCTTTCTGCTCTGTGGTACCCCTTCAAGTTCAGTCCTCACAGCCTTCAGAGAGAATGTTGAAATCAGAAAAAATGAACAATCCAAATAAAAGAAGAAGCCCGGAAACTCCACCTCACAAAGCTTTTTCTAACGCAGAAGGGAGGAGATGTGCAGCATTTGCAACTTGTGAACTTACAGAAAATCATTCTTTTTGAGGATGAGGGGGCTGATGATGCTGCTGGCTGCTGTGACAGCCTCTGAAAACATGGTTAGGCAGAGCAGGACATGGAAGAGAGGAAAGTCTGTAGCATAGCATACACAATCTGGCTATGGAAGTCATTTCCACTGGGTGTCACTGTGACCACACGTTTAGCAAAACTGGAGCAGTAAGCATTTCTTACATTCACAACAGAAATATCCAGGCTTGAGAAGAACCATGGTCTTAGTAGCTTCTGTTTTAGAAGTCAAACCCTCAAGGGGCCTATGCCATACTCCTTAGAATCCCGCTGCTTGTCCATAGAGTTGTGCATAGACCAGGATGATGAAGCACAACACTGTTCTTGAACCTGGCAAATGCTGGAGGTGTTTCTTGTTGTTCTGCAGCCTTTTTAGAAAGTGCTGTGAGGCCCAGGGAGATCCCATCTGTGGCTCCTGCATCGCCACATGCCTGCGGGCACATACAGCATGATCCACTAATTTCACCCACACCAGTACCTGTCATGAGGATCCTGCTTGGCTACGGCCAACCATTCACCTTTCTGTTCACATTTCATCACACCTCCTCCCATGTCTTCTCTTCATCTTTAAAACTGCTGAACCTGTCCTAGCATTTCCTTTCCGTGCCAAGAGCTAGGCCCAGATCTTGGCAGGAGCCAACTTTGTGTGTGAGGTGTAGGTTACCCTGGCGTCCCCAGTCACTTTTTTCATCACTGGTGTAGCATGCTCTGTTTTCACCCTTCAAAGCTAGTTTTCACACCAAACACCAACATCACCCCTAAAAACTTAATATACCACATGTGTTCCAGTGAGATTAACAGTGTCAGCTCCTTGCTGCACTGCAGATCTCTGAGGGGTTTTGCATGCTGATGTACTAATTTCTTTTCCCCCAGAAGCAAGGAGATTTTCTATTTCAAAACCCCACACACCAAGCAAGCTTGGTGCAGTTTTTATGAGGTAAGGTTAGAGAAGCGCTTGGTCTGAGCATCCAGCTGAGATAGCAATTATGCTTTGAGAGATGACATACAGAAATGTCTGCTTCTCAGTTCATTTTTCCAGCTAAGCCTCACTCCTGTTTCAGCCCTGTGTGTACCAACACACAGCACCTGGGAGCAGGGCTGCAGCCCCCAGCATCGCTCTCTGGCCTTTTCCCAGGACATTCAGCCCTGCAGCTAATGCAGCTGTGCTATTCTTCCCTACTGCCCCCATCATCAGGCAGCTGGAGTGCGAAGCCAAGTTGGGGAAGAATTCAGTGGCTTAAAAGAGGCTGGGGAAGAAGAGAAATAGGTCAATAAAAGGCAGGAGTCATTTCAAGGAAATTATGTTATTTGTTTCAGGGTCGGTACTTAAATAATGGACTACACACAGTGCTGTAAATCTCTGCTTGAGTATAAGCATATGGAAAGTATTTTGGGATAAATTAACTTCATAAATTATGGTTTCTCTGTTTTCACTCAGTCCTGCCTTTTCTTGATGATTAGTACTTCAGTTCTACCTCATTTCATGGGCTTTCTGTCTTGCCATACAGAGGACATGACAGCAATGTATCTCAAATTCCTCTGCAAAAGGACTTTTGAGATTCCCAAGTATCATCAAGAAGAGAAAGAAAACAGAAAGCTGTGCTCAGGCAGACACAAATGGCAATGTTTTAAGAGAAATAGCATATGTTAATGTCTTTCCAGAGCTCAGCCCTGTGCTTTTTTCCTGGGCCACGGTGAGTGAGGCAGGGAGCTGGATGTGTGTGTTTGGTGCTCCCAGGGACACCTCTGCACCTGATGATGAATGCAGCCATGGGCTTGAAAGAGTTAGTGGATGCATTTCTCTCTTTTGAGATAACATACAGCTCTGAAGCACTTTGCCTTCAAGCTGCCTCAAGATCCCATTTTGCTTCTGCATAATCTTTCTGTTCTCCTCGTCAGGGTGTTCATTGTGCCCACCTTACCATAACTTTTGAGTATTCTGAAGGGTGCTGTCCTTATCTGCTTCTGACAGAGTCCTTACTATGATTTGTTCTACACCAGGGCTTACGGTTCTCCTTCAAGATCTTCCATCTAGAACTGGTCAGAAAGCAGATTTCTTGTCCCAAGAGAAAATGTCCCAAGATTTAAATGCTTTTATTGTAAAGGAGGCAAGAAGAGGAATTTTATTACATATTACTTAAATGATGTTCCAAGAGAAATTTGCCCAGCTTTGATCCTCTCTCTTTACTCCCTTTTCTCCTTTTTGTCTTTTCTCTTTTTTCTTTTTCCTTCCCCATTACATAAGGTAAATATCACTTTGAATAATACAATAAAACTCTCTGTAAGAAATAACTTTGACTTTGGTTACAGGAAGTATACAAGCATATTTGATGTACTTTTGATGGTACAACAAATGCAAGTGGTGAAGAATATATTCTTATGTTGATGAAGTGCTGTCCCCCTGACAAAGAAAAATGAAAAGTTTTCAAAAATTAAAACCTCAAACCCATTTCTAGTATGCACTTTTAGAATAGAGGCTAGCCTCAGTTTGTGTAGGAGCTGCCTTGCTGTTGAGCTGTGGAAGACTATGAAGGGAATGTTGAGTCTACCTTAGTTTGATGAAATCTCTTTTTCTTCCTGACCAAGATGAAGGCTCAGGCCTTCTCCCATCACAGACAGAGGACAGGAACAGATAGAAGGGAGAGGGGAGATGAAGTGTGGGATTTTCCCACTGCAGTCCCTAAGAGGCATGTTTTTGTAGCCAGGATAATTACAGACAGAATCTATCTGAAGACAGGGATAAATTTTTGAGGTTTCTCCTCCCAGTGGTTTCACATTTTCCATGCAGAGACGGGGCTGGGATATTTTCCTTTGGAGATCTGTGGGTCTTTGAAGTGGCTTCTTAAGTTTAAGGTAGATATAAGACAGCATGAAAAAGAAGTGACTTACACTGTTTCTTTTAATATGACAAATTCATTTTAATAACTAGTTGCAACATTAGTGCTGTTTTTGACCAGTTCTGCCACATAAGGGTTTTGTCTATTACCTTTTAATACCGTGTTATTCTGCACTCTCAAGTATATCTCTGATTCTTCTGTGAAATGTTATATTTCTGATTCTTTTGTAAATGAGCCTGTGGCTTGGCATATGGATAATAACAGTTGGCAGAGAGGCAGCTTCCAGATTATTTGCTTTTCTGAATGTTACATGTGATTTAACAACACTGTACCTAGATCAGCTATTGCTCCTATCAGGTGGAATTATTTTCACAGCAGCCACTGAATTATCAGTAGTAGCAGAAATGAGGATCAGTTATTTCTCTCTCAGTTACCCCTGAATTTAATTTAGTTTACATATCAGGCTCTAGAGCCTCAAATAGCTGCCCTGCGAGTAAGAAATGTATCATGCAAAATTACTCCTTTGGGCCTCAAATTTTATGTACTCAAGGTCTAAAACCATCCGGTTTTATCTCAATACAATTTTCCATTTTTATTTTTCAGCTGAAAGGTCTGAACAGCCTAAATAAACCCAACAAAAGATTTCTACATTATGTAGAAACCTTTGCCACTTCTGCTGTCATGAACACAAACAACTTGATAACCTGAAAGTTTTGTCTAAAAATTGAAAGTTTTCATTTCAAGTATCCATCTCTCTTTGCATTAAGCTTCAGCTATCTGTTGGATACAAACACAACAGTTCCCTTAGGATATGTGTCATCTGGTCTCTTTTCCCCAGGATGGAAATTGACCTTTAAAACTACATGGCAAACTTACCTTCCATCCATTTGCTAGTGTAGCTTGAGAAAGTGTTGAGGAAGGGTCTGGGTTTGTGTTCTTTTTTAAGTGGCAATTTGTTGAAAGCATGAGGGCAAGAACTAAGCAATACATAATAAAGGGTTTTACTCATACTTTTTAACTCTTTACTTTGTATTTTTTGATGCTGCTTTCTATTTACTTCCTGTGTAACACTGGGGCAAAAGAAGATTGTTGAATCTTGTAAATGCCACTTTCTTCAATAAGCTGTAATATCCCATTGACAAATGTATCTGAGATTTCTAGGAATTTTTCCACAAAACCTTAGATAGTTCCTGCTTAAGAGGGTTTGAATAAAAAAATAATAAGGAAAAACGCTTAAAAAACAATTTAAAAGAAACTTTTTTAGGCTTATGGAAAAGGAAAACAGACTAATCTTTTTTAAAGTTAGGAAAAAAATATGCTACAAAGCCTTGGTACCTTCAGATGACATAAGGGCTTTTAAGCTGTTGAAAAGAAATTTTTTCTTAATTGTCTTATACAGATAAAAGCTTCGCCCCCCCCTTGTCTTATGTTGCACACACATTGATGTCAGTATCAGCATATCCTCTTGTCTCCTTTAAGAGAGAAGATGAAAGCAGTACAAATTCATGGCTATGTCACTTTATACTGATGACAAATGGACCTTTAAATGTATGACAGTCAGAAGAATTTGGCAGACTCTCTGAAGACAAGAAGAGAAGGAGGTCAGGGTTAATTTAAACACAGAATTTTAGCTTCTAACCACATTTGATCTCATCCTGAAAGAAATTATTTAATGTGTTATTACATGGAAATGGAAAGAGCTGGAAAAACCTTAAAAGTCATCTGACACAGCATTGAATTTCCAGCATATTTTTGAGTGTGTGTCTTGGAAAAAAAAGTGAACAGCTACAATTACAGCCCTGCTTTCCAGAGGGAAAAAGTATTCACACAGAGGTTTGTTGCTGATGAATGAGAATTACCTCAGAAAAAGTTTCTGTGTACAAATGCCTTGCACATGGTAGAGTGAGAGGAGTATTCTTCAGTAAATACAGCAAAACAAGCTTTGAATTTGCAGTGGGATATTGATGAGACAGCCAAGGCTGGTTTTGTTATACATTGACTGTGACAGAACGCCCAGTGAATTCTGCACACTTTTTCCTCCCTTTTTGGCTGCTCATAACACTTATTTTCATTTTCATATGGTTACTATTCATCCAGTATTTTTCAGAGCCTGAAAATGTGTTAAAGGCAGATACACAGTTGTTGTGGAAAAAAATTCTCTAGGTTGCATTGGACTAGCTAACTTTGCTAGAGACTGAGGGTCTGTACTCTTTGCTGGTCTAGCAATGGCAGTTGATACCTAAATCTTCCAAAAGCATGGGGTCTCCTATTTCCCAGTCTCACATGGAAGGTGGTCAATCACTGACAAGTTATCTTTTAACTGATAATTTTTCCTCTGAACTAAATATTGCAGAAGGACATGGTCTACCTAATATTTCTGGAGGAGAAGGAGCATATATGTGTGTGTGAAAAGGCAAGCATATTCCCTCTTCACACCTTTTCTAATGCACAGAACAGAACACGGAGATCTGGAACAGCTTTACAGTGGCTGAACATTGCTGCCCAAATTGGTACCCTGCCATCCATTTCTACTTACACCCTTTCCATTTGCAGCAGTGTGGGCCTCCTTGTGTGTAGGAGGGTGCAGGAAACTTTTCCCACTTTTCTCCAGTTTAGCCTTGTTATGCAGGCCAGTTCTGCAGGGAGGTGTCAAAGTTCCACATAACCATGACTCAGAAACTCACTGAAGGCTCTGTCAATATTTCTGGTAATTTTTCTCATTAATACATAGAAATTAAAGCTTGTATGTTGCTTGACTTAGTTTGCTGAAAATTTAGCCTAGACCTTGTAACTATGTAATACCATTAAAACCTTAACAGCAACATGCACAGAATTAAGCACATATTCAGTAATGGCTAAGTCGTTAATTAGACCTTTGTCTGTAAGTGTGGGTTAAACTATGTAAACTTTTGGATCCCCCTGGATTTTCTTCTGATTGTGACATTTCTGCGCTGCATAGCCCTAAGTATCTTCTGATTTTCTGTGTGAAGCTATATGCCTGCTGTATGCCAACATGCATCTGATGTTAAGCGAGTAGTTGGCATAATTTCTTGACTAAAAAGTGACTTACAGCTAGAACTCTTCTCAGAAGAGGCCACTTCACTAGCATTTGCTTTGTGTTTTGTCTGTGGCATAAAGAAAGCTTGAGCTTAGCCCTGAAAAGGTATCAGTTTTAGGTATGGTAGCACATTGTCAATGTCCCTGTGTAAGTGTGGAGGGGTCACGAAGCTCTCTGGGTCTCAGAACTGTCCCGTGTCACTATAACCCTGTCTTACCGGATGGGGTTTGCAACCCAAGTTATGTCAGTACACAGTCACAGTCTTCACCACTACAGCTGTACTGGTAAAATGTTTTAAGCATTGACCCTGCTGTGGAAGGCAGAATTTCAGAGGATCTTTGTGTGTAGTTTCTGCTGGGTGGGCATTGGAGAAATACTAGAAGTCAGATTCTAAAAACCTCAGGAGAGAAAGATGCTTTTAGATGATCTGCTTAATTGTTTTCTGGATATATTAAAAGCCATTCCCTATTCACCACACAGTCAAGCAAAAAAAAAATATTTTTGCACCTGTATGTCCTTTCTTATTTAAATGCCAGTGCTTGGAATAAATACACCTGATGTATTATTCCATCAATCTTCCAGTAAAATAAGACTAGGGTGGTCTTTTATAATGTGACTATTGATATTTTGGAAGCATCAAATGCCAAAAAAAGTGAAAGCAATGCTCTAAAAACTCTTTAGCCTGATAAATAAGAAAGAAGTTTTACTTAAAGATCTTCTTACACATTGTTGCGGTTTGGACAGGTGTTTACCAAGAAAGGCGGGAGCCTCCCTTGGAATGAGAAATGTGAACCCCCCTTCCCTCCAAATTAATAATATTTTGAAATCAAGGGGCTCTCAGGCAAAAGACAGGGAATAGGAATAACAGATCTTTAGTGAGTATTTATATGAGGTAGAACAAACAACAACTGTACCGGTGACACCAAACCAGACCCAGAGAACCCACTGACAGCTGCTCTCAGGTGTCAGGCACCTTCCCCTCGGTGCAGTTCCGGTCCCGGCCGGCAGGGGCACTGTGGCTCCGCTGGGCAGGGCAGGTGCGATGGTTCCCCCGCGGCTGCAGGGGGCGCTGTGGGGCAGCTCGNGCAGGAGAAAACAGGCTGGGCTGGAAACTGCAGCGATGAGCAAGCTCCTCTCCCCCGGTCGCAGCTACCCACGCGTCCTCCTCCGAAAACCGAGAGCAGCAGCAGCAGGGCCAAGGCGGGGCTCCGGAAGGCAGAGCCTGCGAGCGGGACCAGGCGGTGTCCCAGCCCCCACCAGCTCCACCCCCCGCAGTGTCTCTGTCCCCTCCTGAGAAACCCCCAGACAGGGAAGTGCCACACCCACACAGCCGCCGGACTCAACCATTTTCCTATTGTTTCTCCTTAATTACCGGATAATTAGCATTTCTAAAGACGAAAAATTTTCTCTAAAAATCATCGACACACATATATTTTTAGTGATACAAATTGCAGAAAGCCAAGAAGCCTGTTTAAGGTTCTGCTTGAGTTAATCACAGACAAAAAAATATTAGTTTTCTACTTTATTCCCAAATTTAAATTGAGGTATTATCATCATTCTTGTGAAGGTTACGTCTCATTCTGACTGACTTTCAATTACAGTGTTATTTGCAAATTACTTAGTGTAATCAATGCCTGACTCAGTCTGGCCTTTCCTTTTAGCCCAGGAAATGTGAAAGCTGGTAAACTGGGCGAAGCACACTCTGAGCATGATTAGCAAACACAGAGAGGCCTTGGGGTTTTTGTATTTGAAAACATCAAGAACTGTAATCAAATCAAGACAGTAGATTTTTTTTTTTCATCCATTTGGTACTGTTATAAAACATACACTATGAGACTATGTTAGGGTATATTGCTTTTGGAGCTCTTCTTCTAAGCAGCAGTCCAAGTAAGAACTCTGCTTTGAGTAAGCAGTCTTTTAAACAAGAATACACACTTACCAAATTGTAATTGTGCAAAGTTTGTCTACACATACTGAGAGTGTGTAGAGATATGGTGTTTGATAATAGAGGGCAAAAAACCTTTACGTTTTTAAAGTGTTCATTTGAGTGAAGAAAAAGACTTCCTGATGTAGACTTCCTCCAGTTTAGCATAAATATATAGATTTTTGCACTGTGTGCTGCTGAGAGCCTGCATTATAATACCTCAGATGATGAAAAATTTTATCCTATATGTAATATGATAGATAAGAAATTCTCAGCAGTCAAAGATTTCATCTAATGATTGCCTTACTAATTGAATATTGTAATGTTGCATCTCCTAGGACCATACTGCAATTTTTTAGGCTTCTGAGTCTTTGATATGGTATTATAATAATCACACCTGTCACATTTTTTTAAAATACCAAATCTGAGAGTAACATCCCACTCTTTTCAATCAAGATGAATGCTTGTGGAAAAATGCAATTATTATTGACATAGTTTGTTATAAACAGTCATTATTTCTGCTTCAGATTTTTTTATGAAAGCATGAAAAATCTTATTTTTCTAACTATGAAGACTCTTAAAACCTCACAAATTCCAGTGTTATTTTAACAATTAAATAGAAATACAAATTAGGAAGAAAAAGGTTTTGAAATATTCCTGTTTAAAATTAACTTAATTTTTTAAAAATTGATGGAATTAAACATCAGTATACTTTATAGCAAAAGATTCAAATACCTATCAACCTGCAACTGTTTATCTTGGTATTTCATGAACAAAATACAGAAATAATTTAAAAGAACAACCCCTTAATATCTAAACAAAAATTTTTATCTTGCAATACAATAGTAACAGATGCAATTCAGGTAAGGTGTAAATTTGGAGTTATAAATGAAATAAATTCAAGAAATTCACTTTCCTTTTTGAGAATTAAATCTGGAAGAGTAGTACTTTTATTTGCCACAATTTTCTTTACCTTTCTTTCCATTTCTTCCCCAAGTCAAGTATACTCCACATGCTTCTGTAAACCCCTTCCAATTGTACAGCCAGAGTCTCCATTTACTGTTTTCCTTTGGGATTAAGGAGCCCTTGTATAGTTCAAAGAGGTCTGCCAACCACATCTGTTAAGGAGGAAGCATGGCAGTGTTGGAGAGAAGGGTGCTGGGTGGTAACCTGTGTGGACAACCCTTGCCTTCCCTGCTTTTCAACCTCATTCACCAAGTTAGCTTGCCTGAAATCAGATTGCACACACTGGATCTGCTCCATCCATGAAGGCTCTCTGGTGTTTTCCTTGGTGGCTCTTACTCCATCTCCCTGTATTAGATACACATCCAGTACAACTATTGCTAGATGCGTCAGCATTCCCTGAAAATAAATATCTGCCCTGATGGGTAGAGTGGTGAGTGACAGGCAGTAGCTCTGTGATTATGGATTTGTAGCAGGGAAGTGACTTCAACTTCCATGGCACCCACAGCAGGATGGCAACAAACAGCTGGTGCTGTGCATCCCCTCTGTGACATGGAGTGTGGCACAGGTGGGAGGAGAACTGAAGGGTGGGATTGGGCTGGGAACACAGCACCACATCCTTTTCCAGTTTGTGGAATATAGATTCACAGAACCACAGAATCATTTGCGTTGCAAAAGAGTTTTAAGATTATTGAGTCCAACTGTAAACATACGCATTTTAATTTCAATGTTCTATTTATCCATCACTTTAACCTTGCTAAGACTTCGAGCATACAGTTGCTGCATCAACATGGAGAGTGCCAGAAGGAGCTGCTCCTGTTAATCAACACTTTGCACATGTCCACATAGATATAAATAACTGAATAATTGCAAGGCCAATGAGTGAGCTTGGGACATAAAACCGGCCGTTAACAGAGAAGCACATCTGCTGAAGGATCATGTCTTTATGAGGTACATTTCAGTTAAGGTTATCAGACAGAAAACTCAAACCCCTCCTGCTCACGAAGCTTGTATAACCTGTACCACCGAGAGGAAGTGAAAATGAGCATTTTTTGAGAGCTGATTTGAAGAAAAAGCTTGTAAAAAATAATATTTAAATTGGTAGATGCTCTTTAAGGAAATGTAGTTAATATATTTAATAATTGTTTTGTCAGCCACATAAGTATTTGTTTTAAGTGGATTATTTACTGTGGGATAAATGTCACTTAAAGAAAACCTTTTAAGAGGCAGTTCCTTCCTTGACATTGTCCCACTAACTCTTTTAACTCTCTTGTAGCTTTGCAGACCATAGGTACTAAAATATTTTAAAATGCACTTGCAGCAGAATTCCCCAGTGGTGTCCAGCTTGAAACAGGGTTTCATACTTCTCAGAGGTAACACACTAGTGTTCTGTGCCCCAGAGAGACACCTGTATTATGGGATCAATAACACTTGAAACTACTATTTCCCACAGAGACAAAAGTAAAACTTTAACTAGATGCAAGGTGAGCAATCCCACTGATAATGCTGGGGATAGCTGACAGTGCAGAGTTAATCCCACAGTTTGCTTGGCAGCTGCCTTTTTGTGTATCCGTCATGACCCCTGATCTTCCCACAGCCAGAAAGAAATCTTTCCACGTAACCCCTCTATATATCACTTCTGCCAGGAATTCTGTGCCTTATTTAATGATGATGGCAAATCAATCTGACATTTTATAATGGTCTGAATAGTGACTAAACCTAACACTGTAACTTTTTTTCCCCAAAAAGTTGTTTTCCCAAGCTCCTTTTCTAAAAAAAAGGGATTAATGACATTGGATAATCCAATATTTCTTCAGCACACTGTTAATTTCCTTCACCCACTTAGTTCAATTAAATGCAAGTCATTAGTGGAACTGCTCATTTTGTTCTAATGAGGTATGTATTGATTTATAATGGAGATTATTTTCTTTCAGATTAAATGCATTTTGGGATAAATGGTTAGAAAACCTGAAAGTACACTTTGTTTCACTTAGGCAACATAACCACTTTTTCTTCCCTAGCTGCATGGCTGCTAGGCATGTCTAGAAATATACCATTAGATGATTAATTACCATCACGATTTGATGGTTGGATCTGCATAGGATCTTATCAAAGATAGATGAGTGTCAGGATGAGGCCTAATTGTACAGCATTTTGAGACAGCCCAAACAGAGGATTCCTCTGAAGTTGTTCTAGGTGCTTGAAATGTCTTGATGTGAGAAACACTCTCACAATCCAGAGGTCTAATCCATGTGCAGAGCAACATGCTGCTTTAACTTCATGGTGTGTTGCTGGTCTGCATGCATAGATCATGATGCTGCGTTACATAAACAGCCAGAAATCTGGGAAAGCAGTTCCGTGTTCACTCAAGCACTTATCTCAGAACCTGGGGGTGAAGAGAAACCAGGGGAGCCTTGGAGTGCCTGCACACACAGACATTGGCATTCTGTCTTGTTTCTCAATGAGGCCATTTTCAAGGCAGAGCCAAGAGCTGTAATTTCCATTTAGTAGGTCACAGTTGCTTTCCAGAGTAATTTTCAGGTCTATAGAACCGGCTTGAAGGTTTTATTTGAGAACATGTGACACACTTGGTATGTATTTAAAAAATATCTTCCCAACAGCCAAAGCCACTAAAAACGTTCACAACAACCTGTAGCAAAAGGTAGGTATGTAACAGAAGAGTTTGGAGCTAAATTCCCTTCTCAGTTATCTTGGGTCACAGGCTTTATAAATGATTAGGGAAAAGGAGTGCAGTCTCCTGGACACTAACAGTAAGAAAAATCACAGTCTGAAAAGAGATTGAGTTAAAATCATCATATCCTTGGTGTGTCCCAGGAAATTTGCACCTAAAGGAAGCCAGGACATGAGATCTCTGCTGAGACCTCCATCCTAATGTAATAGGTGAAGCCCTAACTCAGGGAAACGTCTGCAGGCTGAGCAGCACATTCTCAACACTTCCCAAGAGAAGCACCCTCCTCCCTAACTCCCACTACCCCCTGCCCAGGACCTCCAGTGTGTCTAGCAGCCTGCAAGACACAGGTGCTTCCCATCAGACCAAACACATCCCAACTTCAGTGGAAAAACCCAGGCTTGGCTCCATCGTAGTTTACAGAGGGGACCTATTACTCCAGAGCTTTGGAGAAATTCCTCCTCTCCAATCAGCAAGGTAATTAATTATAACTAATAATCCCACTCCTACAATTACATAATACCCAAGTACATTTCAGAGGTGAAATTACTGTCAGTAATCAGCTATTATTTTTTCCATTTTGCATGAAAAGGAAGAGGAGGCAAGGAGGCACAAACTTTATTTTTTAGCCCAGTTCATCTTTGCTCCTGTCTCTTTGTACAAGGAGCCTGCTACAAATGGCCTCCGGGATTAACTTTAAATCTTTCTTGAGTATCCACACAGAGAGGAAAATTTCTCCAAACCTGAGGAATATTATGTCCTCTGAAACTGAAAAGAAAGACAGGAAAAGTGTGGTGGAGGTATTAAGGCTAAGGCAATCCTACATGCCAGTTAATTTCCATCCCTGTGCAGTTTCTGGAAGCAAAACTTGTTCTTCTGCTAACAAAGAACTGATTTTTCCTAGGCTCCATCTTAAGCCTTTAACAGTCAGTTTCACTCTCTGGTGCACTGCACACTTTAGATGCAGCTTTATGATCTCCTGCTCCAGGTGCCCAAGCTCTTCCAAGTTTGCGTGTGTTTCAACCCCAGGTGTTAAGAACAGTTGTGGTCCATTACTAAGAAGGCACTTTCGAGCCAGGACTTCAATCTGGAGGCAGCCACATATCAACAGGAAAATTGTACTAACCCCTGCATTTGCAGAAGTATGAGTCATGAGAGAGGTAGGTGACATCAGTCCTACAGAAAGTTGGCTTTCACTTTCAGGAAAATGAACATATGAAAAAAAAATTAAAAGGTTTTCTTCACTTGCAAAGCCACGAAAATCTGTACACCTCTTTTTAAAATTTTCTTTTCTTTCAAAATGACCATATTTAACAATTTTCCTGTGGAGAAGAGGTAAAATAGTTTTCTAAAAGACCAAAAGTATTATTTTGCTCTTAACTTTGCTCTTACTGAGAATGTTGTTTCTCTGTGATATAACATAAATAGAATTAATTTGCAGTCATTCTTGTTTGCATTTTTGTGTGAGTAGAGCTTGACAAATGGCTCTGAAATTTAATCATGGTTTGGTTACCTCTACAGCAGTTAAACAAATAAGTTTCATCCTTTCCCCACTGCCAGGAAAAGAGAAAGCGAAACAAGCAAAGCCACCTAAAGCTTTCTTCCCTTCCAGAGTGAGATGTAATCCCAGAATACTTAAGACACTATAACCACAGTAAACTTCTGCACTTTAAGAGAAGACTGCTTTAATGTCTTTAATAGAAAAGTATCTGTATATACTTTTTAGTCACGCTTTTCTTCCTATCCTATCCTATCCCATCC
>VZRX01005546.1:18579-41172 GCA_013398075.1 Notiomystis cincta | reverse complement strand
GAAGGGCGGGGGAAACAAAGGGGGGGAGAAAGAAGAAAAAAAATGTAAATCAGAGTGTCTTCAGAGAGATGAATGGGAAAAAAAGAAATAAACATTTTTTGCATTATTTTTGGGAAAACTGGAAATCAAATGTAACCAATGCTAGGAAGAGATTTCCTGCAGTGGGACAGCAATGGAGAAGGAATTCTGGAGGACACTGTGCCACCACCTCACCTTTGTAAGTGCTGCAACTCTCTGTGCCAGCTCAGCCTCCACCTCTGGCAAAGTCTCAGCTTTTCTCAGGGTCTGCTGCAGCTTTTGCTCAGCCAGTTCCAGTCGTTCTTGCAGTTGCCTGTTCTTATCTTCACTCTGCATAGGGTTATGGCCAGCAAGTGTTGAGGGTTAAAGAAATGATTAGTTAGAAAATAGTTGGCTAAACAACAATTTCTGGCTTATAAAGTTGGACTATTTCATGTCAAGCACTTGCCAAATTCTCTCACTAAAGCAAGAGTCTGTAAAAATCACTACACACTATGCAAATCTTAAAAGTTTAGCTCAAAATGAGTAATTCTCACTCACAAAACTAAAGATGCTTGGATACACATACAGTAATTAAAAAACCCACAATTAACAAGGACAACAGCTCTGCTGCCCCAAGATTAAGTGCACTAAATTTCTCAAAACCATTTCCCCTTCCCAGTAAAACTGTCTCATCTTTATTCCCAGGGTAAAACTCCCTACACTGTATGACTCCAGCTCCTGAAAAACAATCACTAATAACAGCACATTTCAGCTGATATCTATCTTCCTAAAAGCAAAGTGCTTCAGCACAGCATGAATATTAATTATCTGCATCAGCTTCAGGCTGAGCAAAATGTACTTTATCTCATTTGAAACTACAACCTGTCGGTGCATGGAGTCTTTAGTGGCAATTTCATTTTCAAGTTTATCATTGAGGTCATGCACGGATGTAGCTTCACGTTGTGCAGCGAGGTAGCGTTTCTCCAGAGTGGTGATTCTCTCCTCCATGTCCTCCTTCTGGGCCAGAGTCTAGGCAAGACACAGGACAGAAGTCAGAATGTGAGAAATAATTATTTAGTGATCAAAGAAAAATTTAAAAATGTATGACAGGATCATGCATCGCTTCCATAACACATTGAAGTTGGCAATGTAAATCTCCGATCTATTAATGAAGTATCTAGTTAGTCATAGATTCATCCTGAAAGGAAATTTTCTTAAGTGACTGGTCTTTTAAACAAAAACCAGACAACCATCATGACCTAAAAAATATTTTCTTCTCATCAAACTAAAGACATTCAAAAATCATAGAGCTAAGCACCAGTGAGACTAAAATTTTATAAAGCAATGGGACTAGTGACTCCCCAAATTCTCACAGTTTCTTCCTCACCTCTCGTACATCTCTCTGTAACTTTGTGTTCATTTCTTCAGATTTTATTAAGTCTTTCCTTGCTGTATCAAGATCTTCTTCCAGCTCTGTTACTCTGCTGGACAAGGCAGTGAGGCGTTCTTTCATTTGTGTCTGCTCTTTGTTTTGCTTATCTATGATGTCTTGGAGTTCAATCACTTTAGCAAGGTTTTCATCGTGGCATAATGAATCATCAGAGGATCTCTATTAAACAGGAAAAAAAATGTGTATTAGCATGATGCAAATAAGATTGAAAAACAAATTGTTACTCACCTGTAAATATCCCTCCCTAAAGATAATTTTATTATTGGATAGACTGTAAATCCTGAAATTTTCATAACTAAGACTTTTTTATTAGATGATCACTCAAAATATTTTATTATGGCTTAAAATTAAAATATTATAGCTAATGATTAAAAATCATGGCAGCTAAGCAAAGTAAATAGCTGTACCTTCCCATTTGTAGTTGGTGTATTTTCTTGTTCATGATTTATATCCAGCATCCCATCTGGAAGTGCTTTCTTCTGATTATTTTGCTCTTTCAGAATCATTAACTAAAAGAAAAGTTTACAGACACATGTTTCAAGTCAGTTCCCCTCACTAATAAGGAACAGCTGCAAAAGCAAAGGAGCAAAACAAAATTACTGATTCTAGCACCAGGTATGTATTAATAAAATCTGGCACAGGCACTCAAATACCTTATGCCACTGCAAACCCTTATTTTAAAGGTACAGGAACTTTTTTTATTGATTTAGTTGGGGTTTTTTGGGTTGGGGTTTTCTGGGGGAGGAGAGTGTGTCAGGAGGTTGAGGTTTGGTTTTTTCCTTGCCTGCTCTTTCAAGGCAGCTAAGTTAAAAATTAACAATTATTCCATTTGGCAAGAAATCAAAAGCAAGAAGTGAAAGTGAAACTTAATAAATTACTCTGTACAAATATTGATTGAAACCCCCACAATGGGCACATGAAGCCTTCTTTTAAGACAGAAACCTACCTCTTTATGTGTAGTACCTAGTTCTTCTTCCAATAAGCTACATCTTTCAAGTGCTACTCGTAACCTCTCCCTTACCTGAAAGGGTAATTTCAAATTATTTGAAATCATTTAAATCAAAAAGAAATCAGTTTCACTTGCTGTCATGCCCTTAGAGATAATAAATAACACAATTTCCATTACACTGAGAAGACTTCATCTGGAATCTGTACTAATTACAACACGTGCTACCAAAAAAGAAAAGGCCAAATAATGTGTATCTTACAATCTAACTTCTCTTTTTTTGTCATAAGCAACATGACCTGTACATTCAGGCACTAAAGAATTAAACATACTCAGATTTAGCTTGTCCTTCTACAAGGCACAGACTGTGTTTGCTTTTGCTCATTTACAACACGGAAGAACAGGCAAAATTCCACTTAAAACCTTTGCCAGATTTTATATACAAGGATCATAAAGTTAGATAAACTGGAATTTGGCAACAAAATTCACAGTGAACTTCAGCAGTTGCATATCCTGCTGCTAATACCAGGCACAACTGAAGGGAGGAGTTCCTTTAATTCAGCTTTCTATCCCAGTGTCAGCAGATTCCCCTCCTCCTCTTCTCTCTAGTCCATTTCTTGCATTAGATAATCAAAGGGATAAATTCTGATGTTGTGCAGGTAAGAAGCTGTGTGCATTTCTACAGCAACTATATTGCTCCTGAACCATGCTGAATTTACATTAACACAGCTAATGAAGTGCTTGAATAAACTACAGCACCTTGCTTTAGTTAAGTGCAGCATCTTAATTTAGGAGAGAAGTTACTGATGTAGTTACGCTTCAGAGATTTCTGAAACTTCAGTACAAAAACTGGCTTGCCCACACAGAGGAAACAGGATGAAAAGATGTTAATATTTCATTACCTTTTCATCAAGGGCTTTATGGTGCTCAAATAATGATTTTAGTGCTTTGAGAACTTCTACTTCACTAGAAACTCCTGCTGGAGACTGAGCTTGCCTCTTCACAACAGTCATCCTAAGGGATCGCTCATGCCTGGAGACAAGACACTCCAAATGTTCCAGTAATAACTAAAGCAAAAGGAAAATAAAGAAAGGAACAATGTTTATTCCTGTTCCGTACAGCTGCAGAAAACTTTGCCTCCTAGAATATCAAGTTTAGAATTCTAAACTTCAAATTTCAGAGACAAAGGATATTTTATCGAGCGTAAGGACTTGTTTTTAACATTTGAGCTGTGTTAGCAATGTAAGCTGCTCAAACAGATCACCACAACCTGCTCACTCTGCTTCTCTGATCCCAAAGCTGCAGGATTACAAAATTTTAACAAGAAATCTGGATGGCAGATAGCAGTGCAGTCTTGCAAGCTTTTCCTGATTCTGCACAGCAGCATTTGGAGTTGTGCACAAGTCTCCAAACCTTCTTGATCAACACGCACGTATTTGCACTTCCACCGGGATTCATGTACAAGTATCAGGGAGAAAGTACTTTTAGCTTTCCAAATTCAACATTTGCTTTCTTCCCTGTAGCTGGATTCTTTTAACAACAGTGAGCTAGGAGAAGACAGGGAACTGACCCTCGTATTATTTCTTTCTGCTTTCAGTTCAGCAATTTCTTCTTCCCTTTCAAGCAGCTGCTCCCTGCATACATTCAGCTCTTTTGTGAGCGCTGCAAATTCCTGGAACAAACCAGACAGAAATATAAGCACATCAAATATCAGGACACAGTGAGAGTGGATATATATGAACATCTGACAGTTCCTTGAAGCATTCATTTCAGATGTGCAAAGCCAATATAACTGTATAGTCATGCTAATCCAGCTTCAGTTCAAATACTTAAAACCTTTATGCTGCCAACTGTAAAGAGAAAAAACGTTTGACCAGGATTTTGAGAACTTGTTTGTGTCTCAAGGCAATTATATGAGTTGAGTTTTCCCTGGTAAACAAATGGAAAAACATATTTGCAACATACTTTGTTATGGTTTTAAAGCGTTGTTGGGTTTGTGTGTTTTGGTTTGTTGGGTTTTTTTAACAACTGCTCAGGGAGACATAGAAAAACAGTACTAAGCACAGCAAAATAAGGAAAACAAAGGTATAACTATACATCACATTTAGAAGCAAACACAAAGCAAAACTTTATCTATCCTGGCAAAAATTAAGTTCTTATCCGAACCACCCTGGAAATGAGAATTCACAGTGTGAATGGGAACAAGTCCACACTTCAGAAAAGAGCAACCCTCAAGTGCTGTCAACACAAAAATGTGAAAATAAATATGCCTCAGTCACTCCAGTGGCCAGTGAGCATGTCAGCAGCACTTGGATAAGAAAACACCTAAATGCTAGTAAATAATACTCCTTTCTGTTTTCCAAAATAAGGAAAATACTCATAAACAAAAGACTCGCTAATAAGCAATAAATTTGTACAGCTGAATTGGTGATTAGCAGGACAAGGTAAACACAAATGACCAACTAAGTGGAGATAAAATTGCTGCTTCTCTACATTTTTCAAACTCTGCAAGAAACGCTGCTTATCAGCCAGCAGCTGCATAGCAAGTGAAAGCTTAAGATAGAGCTGTTTTGCAGCAAAATTCAAAGTGACAGAATGCACATGCTTAAAAACAAAAAGCCACATCAACCAATTGATTATGCTAAGCACATCTGCAAATTCTGACATGCAGCTAAAATAAGCAGACACGGTCAAAAGACACTGCAATTTCCAAAATTAATTTGGTAAACAGCAATACCACCACCACCACCACAGATGCAGAATTCATCCCTATAATCCCTCTTCCTAAATAAAAACCTGCACACTGGAAAAAAATTTTGGTCCTCCTGCTTAATCAGCAAAAATCTGCAAAACATCTTAATAAATTAAGATTAAATTTTCATTTCTCAGCTGCTAAATTATTTAATTTCTCTAACACAATAATTACATTCATATAAGTATTTCACTGCAGTATTTAATTTGCATTCTTAAAAAAAAAAAAAAAAAAAAAAAAAAAAAAAAAGCCTATTATTTTCAAAATGGCCAGGAAATACTTCCAAAACAACCTGGTCTGTAAATACAACTACCAGAAGTTTTACACATGCAAAACAAATTACAAAAGGATCCTGAGTGCAAGGTAAACCACGAGAGGAAAAACCTACTTCAAGCTTCACTGGAGCTGATAGAAAAATTGACTCTACTATGAGCTTTCCCTGCAGAATGCTCCTTCACATCCCAGCTTTTCCTGTACCTTCAACATCCTACCTGTAGGAGCTTCCACGACTACCTGGGAATTGGCAGTACACTCCCCTTTTGCTCTCACACAAGCTCAGGTAAACCAGAAACCAGAGTTGTCATTTTTCACTGTCAGTCTCTGCTTACCTTTACAGATTAGATAATTATGTCCTACTAAGAACAGCTTGGTATGAAATTACTCTCTTGGTGTGTTTCCCCTTTTGAATTAATAATAATATAAGAAGAATAACTTTAGAAACCTTAAAAATGCCAACATCAACATTTAGAAACATCAATATTGCCCAATTCTCCAGATGACACTGGACTGACACGGGAAGTTTTATATTTTGCCAGCCTCTATGTCAAATCTCGAGAACAGGATGAAGAGCACAGCAGGACTAGCAGACACTGTCTCATCATCCTTTCTCAACTTAAAATCACTGCATAGCATCTATCTATCTATCTATCTATATATATATATATATCTTTTTATCTGTATGAGCTTCCCCACATGAAAACCAGCTGTATATTCGAAAGGAAGTCTATTCACTCTTCAGAGGGTTATAGGAGAGAGTTCCAGTCTATTGCATAATCCTGTGCAAATATAAATTGTAGCACAAATAGATCCAACTGTGACATGAACCATCACACTGTCAGATGACCCAAAGCAAGAGTGCACACAAGAATTTATATTGCTGCTGCATAAACATACTGACAGGGATTTCTGGCATTGCATAACACCTCCATTGCTGTTTGTTTCAACAAAATAGAGTTGCTTCAAATCCCGTGAGCTGCCTAAGAAAGAACATTAGAACGTCCTTAGTTTCAGTTGACATTGCCAAAAGACATGTCCGTTCTAGTTTTAATACTTAACTTCATTGGGAGACAATTTGTGATTTCCTTAAGCAGTTCAAAAGCAGAGAAACTATTTGCAGTTTTATAATCTCAAAAAATTTCAAGTTGTCTCATAATTTCTTCCTTGGCATTAGATGAATGTACAGAAAGAATTAAAAGAAAAAGGAAAGAATCCTGAGAAACTTTCCCACTTGTCCACGAAACTGTGTTACTTTTCTGTAATTAAGACTGAGAGCAACAGAATGAAGTTCTGCTCTGTTCCTGGCTGCCATCAAAATAACAAATACACAGCACTGGGGATTTACAAGAATGGAACTCACAATAAGCACTTCAGAGCACTCACACAAATCAGTGGGAGAGTGCTGAATTTAACCAAGGAAATATTCCCTGCTGATTAGAACATTCTGGCAAACACCCATACTCTACCCTAAACTGAAATGTTTACTGAAGAAAGTAACTTTCTGACCCAACTGAATCATTCCGAACACATCACTCTTGCTGCCAGAAATAAATATTCTCAACAAAAAGCCACATTGAGCTAGTAAGTTGGTTCTTGTTCAGTAATACATTTTTCTGGGCTTTTTTTTTGTTCTCAAGATCCATAATATTTTTAAACAATAGCATTTCGTCTACCTCAGCCTTCAAAGCTTACCTTCAACCTTCAGTATTTAGATGCCACAATACAGACATCCTTCCAAAAGCTGGATCCATTAGTGCTGAGCTGTCAAGCCTGGCTGAGCTGACACATTTGGGAACTTCCAAGATCCCAGTCCAGGAACACTACAGTTTTCAGGGAACAGGTTCCCTTCATGTTTATTACAAACATAATTCATAGGTCTACAGACAGCACATCACTGAGCAATAAATACTACATGACAGGAAGACAGTATTTAACCTAGGGGAAACACTTGAAAGAAACAGGTAATTCCTGAAAGTCTGTTAATATAAGTTGTGTATTAGGGATGCTCTACACATAAGTAAATTTGTTTGGAATTTGATCAAGCAAAAAATTTCTTATCCCACAAGAAAATGCAACACCACTTGAGTGCACAAGAAATCAGGAATTACAAGCAACCACGTGGCCAGAAAATGTATATAAAGGATGAAAAAATATCTAATAAAAAAGAGAAACATTTTAAATTCAAATATTTTTAAATACTGTAAAGTAGTAACTTCAGGCAATAGAAAGAGGAAGTTGTGACTGTTGCATCTTTAGGAACATCTCTGACTGAAATATATGATTGGAATTTATCTGTTTAATTTCCAAGTGCTATTTTGCTTTACTGTTATCATTCCAGTCTGTAGACTGAGTATCAAGCAACCCACTTGCAAATCTGAGCAGTTGAAGAGAACAGGAAAAGAACAACTGGGGGAAATGCAGGACACCAGGGGTGAAAACCAATGGGAATGAGATAAGTTTCCAACATGCTTGTACTACATATAAACCACAATTATTCCAAATGATGCAGGAATGGAAACGGCAAATGTACTGTCTTACAACAAGCAAAGAAAATTTAAGTATCTAGGCTTATTTCTAGGGTATTTCAGTCACTTCACTTTAAACCTAAAGGGCTTAGGTAGCACACAGTGACCAAGACCCCCAGTATATCTGAAAGTTCCTAGCAAGCAAAGTTTCATACCTATTAAGTCACAGGTTTGTTTGGGGTATTTTTGGACTAAGAATGAGAACTATGAAATTATGAAACAATTCAAGGGACTTAAAACTGAAGAAAACTGACTTGTTTTCACCATTAAATCCAGCCTTGGAAAAAATCCATAGTTGCAGACAATTTAACAACAAATCAAGAAAAAAACAACCACCAACATAGATCATGCTTTGCCTGATCCATGTAATAAAACACATTGCTTTCAACGTTTCCATATCTCTGGCATGTGCTAATGGGTAAGAGGAAAAATCAGCCTGGAGTGTGCAAAGAAAAATATTTTCCTTTACATCTCATGAAATTAATTTCCAGTAAGTATCAAGCAGCCAGAATTGACTAAGCCAGAATCATAAAACTTATCTGAAGCATTAATAGAATCACATCTATGAAACAAGTTTATCTTTTGTTCTCAAAACTCCTTGAACTTAAAAGGGACTGTAAGAGAATACTTCAAGTAATATTAAAATATGCAAATGTCACATTTTTGTGTTTCAGAATGTTGAAAGGCTTTTCATCCTCATAGTAGCTATTTTTCCAAGTGGAGCTAACTACCCACTAGAGTGAGAATACACTGGAGCTCATTACATAATTAGTATTGGCCTCCTTTCCTATTTCTGTGTATGCATAAGATATTTTATAACTCAAAAGACAAGCACCAAAACAAAGGTGCAGATTTCTTTACTGTTAAAATTCTCCCCTTTCAACTACTGGCATTGAGATATAGAAAAGGTTCAATACCACCTTTGGTTAACTCTCAAAAATCTGTATTTTCTTTGAAAACAAATCACCTTTTCTTTCCTCTATCAAAAACTACAACATTGCATGAAAACTCTCTGGTGAATATTGCTGCCAGCTGACAGTCAATGATCAATACTAAACCTGAGTTTCTTCATATAATTCCAGCCTTTTTTTTTTTAGCAGGTCTTCTTCAAGTATCCCTCTTGGACTGACCTATCTAGGCCTCGTCATTAACACTGCTCAATCCTTAAACAGGCAATTAAGTTTTAACATGTTTAGAGTTGCATAATGTTATTGCTCTGGAATGAAACTCTCGCTGTTCCCAGTCCTCTTTGGGGCTAGAAGCAGAATCAACTGCCTGGCATTTGACAAGCCAAGAGCCAAAGGACTCCTTGCTCACAGCCAGCAGGTATCAAACATATGCCCAAGAGGAAAATGGAAAAGCTTATAGCAAGCCCAAGTCTCCATGGCAATAAGTAGGTTTCCAGTTACCATCCTGAGTGAGTTGCCTAAATTTATGCTCAGTGTTCCCTGAGCCTGAACTACAAAGCACAAAATCCAGATTTCAGTGCTGGGAGCTTCCAGAAGCACAAGGAAATATAAATGGAGAAAGGTGGGATTTGGCAGCTTGGCAAAAGGAATACAGGAGCAGCAGGAAAAGGGTCGTAGAAACACACCAGCTCCATGTTCTCCCCCCTGTAACTCCCCTTCCCCAATCCAACCAACACATTTCTGACAGACATGTCCTATTTGGGGTGCAGGGGGCAAAACTACCCAAACCTGGATCCAGCCTCTAGCTCCTCAGAGGATGACGGGTTTTCCTTTCACCACATGAATCCCTGCTCAGACCTCATACACACAGCAGCAAAGTTTGGAGAGGGAGTCTGCAAACCCTTGTGCACAGAGCAGAGCACAGGTCGAAGACACACTGGAATCATTAACTACAGCCTGCCCAAACCTGGACTAGCAGAACCCTTACTGCCTGTCCTCCTGCATTTCATTTTCCCTAAAGCCAGTGCTGTTATGTACACAAGGACGGGGCAAAGCCTCGTGGAAAACCAGATCTTTGTGCATCACTGGAGAGCCAACATTCCCTGATCACATACCGTGCTTTGGACTGCAAGGGACTCAGGGCAACCTTCCAGACTCCTCCGTTATAACCAGACCTTCATCCAGCCACCAAAGTGAACAGAAGTCACACATGTAACACACAGTCCCCTACAAGCCTGTTTGCAGCTAATGGCTGCAAGGCAAAACCAAGCCACAGCTGCATCCTGCAACTGCTTTGTAATCTGGGAAAGAGAATGTGAGGTCGTTTAAACAAGTCAGCAAACCTCATCCAGTCACTCCTATTACAACCTGCAGTTTGCTCTGCATTTTCTGTAGAGTAACCAGCCTTGGGATCATCAAAACATTCAGAATCTTTAATTTCTCCAGATAGTTTGTTAACCTTTTCACCAGCCTTAACAAATCAACACAGCTTGTTCAAAGTAGGGTAGATCACACAGGGTGATCAAATAACCCATTTCAGACACAACCCATTTTTATCCCAGCCTTTTAAACCCCTGTTAAAGCTACAGATGTGTATCAAATCAACCAGTGAAAAACTCTGCCTGGTTTTCCCCCCAAGGCTTTCTGCAAATATTCAGTTGAGGGGGCAAACCCTACACATAAGCAGAATGCACAGAGGATTAACAAGAAAGCAAAATACTGAGCACTAACTTGAAATACCAGTTTTAAGTTATTTTCTTCACTTGTCTTTGTAAAAATACTTATGAAATGTTTTCTCTGTTGAGGCAAGACCGTGGATCTTCTAAGTAAGGAAGTCCAAAAGCTGAAGCATTACAAGAGCTGGAAGGTGACAGCTGCCTAGAAGCAAGCACAGGAAATGCAGAGGCAGCCTTCAGACTTGCATGAAACTTGGCATCTAGTCATACGCAATGGCAGCAGAAAACCTTCCAATTGCTTCATTGTGGTGTGGCTATGCAAAGAGTTCCACCTTAGCTGCTCCACAATGTAAAGGAATACACCCCCTGAAAGGGCAGATAAGGCACAGAAGTATTCAGAACCATACTGAGCTTGTTTTCCTTGCTAAAATGTCCTAGATCAGCTAAAATATGCATCAGAAAAACTTTAGTCATCCTTGAAAAACAGGCTTTTCAACTTGAGATGGCTACTTTGTGCAGAGCAGTGACTGCTGAGAATGGTCGTTAACAAAGTAATCATTCCCAATACTGTACCACTCCAACCACCAATATTCCAGAATAACAGCTTAATTTAACACAGAATAAGCCTGCAATACTTGGGGGGTGTTAGAAAAATCCCTGCCTCTCAGTGACACATTGAATCAGTGAATTCTAAAAGTTTCACAATCTGAGTTACTACATTCCTGCATCCCCAGCCTAGTCTACTTTGATTAGGAACTAATACAGAAAAGTAGCAGCACAACTTCTTAGGTGTAGCTTTAGGCATCTCCATTTTTGGAGCCCATGTCAGTGAAGAAAACTACCCACACCCATATTCACTATGGCAAAAGGAGAAGACACTTGTACTTAATTAAAGAGCAAGAATCTTGTATTACCAGTTTGATGAGGTATGGGACAAAACCAGTCTCCATCTTTAAAATGACAGTAAGGAGATTTCACTAAAGTTTTTCCTCTCCTCACACAAAGTTGGTCAAGATTTCCCGGGGTTCCATGCTGGATGGCACAGCATGCAATGCTCCTTGGGAATGCCAAACTATAGAACAACAAGAAGATATGCCAAGAAGATTTAAGAAGCTCTGTGATTTTCCTGGGACCCCATTCTGAAGACTGAACAGCTACAGCAAGATCTTTTAAGTTGTAAACAACACTGAACTGTATGTTTACTTGGGCAAGAAAAAAATATTTTCCTGCACATCAATTCTAAACATACTGCACTCACAAGAAACAGCACAATTCTGGCTAAGCTGGCATTAAATATTAAATTCCTATGACTTTTATGAATTAAAAATTATTTAATCCTACATACTACATTCTAGTCATCTCACATGACTAATACTGCACAGTTTTTTTTACAAACAGACCCAGGACAAGACCCATCACGCACAATTATTTCAGTGACAAGATACACCTGCTTGCAAAAACTGTGAGCAGCAGCTGAGGTCCTTAGCCCTGCCCTATTCTAATCATTCATCTTGGCCTCTGGTTGCCAGCTTTAGTTCTGTGGCTAGCAGCTGAAAAGTACATTTTCCACACTCTGTTAAGAGGGAATGCTTGGGAATATCTGTATAAGGCTGGCCAAGCCACCCTCATTAAACAAGCAACAGCTTGTACTTCCCCCTCTGTGCTCTTCTATTATATATATATATATGTGTGTGTGTGTGTGTGTGTGTGTATGTATTTATTATTTTTGTCAAGTGATGAACACTTGAGTCTTATAATTTCAAGCTTGTTTAAGCAAGTAATACTCACTGAGGACAGATATGTGCCTTCAGCAGGAAATTCAACTTACCAGCTCTACACATTTTGTTTTTCCTATTTCTCTGTACTCTATCACCCCAGTTTACAGCCTGAGTGGATTTACTGGGCTAACTGAAGCTAAATATGTCCAAATATTCTGAATTCTACTGGATGATTCCATGGAAAAGTTGCTCCATTTTAACAATTACTCCAAAACAAAGCAATTCCAAAGTCCACACACAAAAAAGCACACTCTCGGGTCCTACAACAGACAGGAACATAGAGAAAACTAGAAAAAAAATCAGCAACATAGATTAAGCATTGAAGAGTTGTTTTAGGGTGAGGGTTAAAGCTTTTTTTAAAGTTCAAAGTAATTTTTTTGTCTGCCACAAAAAAAAAATCCATAATGAACAGTTCTAAACTTGCTAACTACCTGAACCCAGACAGTCGAAGGAAACCAGGGAGATGAGCAATGCTACAATGCAGAGAAGAAATTTTTAAAAAAATCGATCAATAACTAAATAATAAATGAAAAATTAATAAATTAATAAAAGACGGGGCAGACTGTCAATATGGTCTTACCACTAACAAATGCTGAAGACAGGTTGGTGGGGAGCCTGTGAAGCTCCTGTTCCACATTGGACTAAAAGCAAGGGAAAGATGATGCAACAGGGAAGCCCAGCAGTCTCCTACTCCATTGAGACAAAAGAAATGCTTGGCCCGTTTCTCCTCCTCTACTTCCCAGGAATTAATATTTTATAACCATTGAACAAAATTCAGGAGAGGGTTATGCAGTCTCCACAAACTACAGCTCCAATGGGATCAGAGTTACACCAACATCAGTATCAGCATAAAGAGACCCTGGGAGAAGAAAAGGACAAACAGCTAAAATCCTAAAAAGCTGTTCCATTTACACTTTAGGTGAATCAAAGTAATTCCACATTTCTTGAGACAAAGACTCAGCTTTTGGAAGATAATGGTGTGGAACCACATCCTCCATAGACATTCTGAAAATTCAAGATGCATGTTTTAAAACAAATAAATTACTGGATGCACCTGCCTCTTGCTCTTTAATATAAGGCTAAAAGAATGTTATGACTTTCCAAGCCTTTTCCCATGAACTACAAAAAGGTGGTCATGCTGTACGAAAAATACATTACTCAAGAATAACAAAAAGATTCACAGTGGTATCCTAATGCATCCCTGAAATTATCTAAACCAAACTTCTAGTCATTCCCCCAAATGTACTACAGCAAATAGAGAGAGCTTTGAAGGGATAGTCTGAAATTAGGAGTTTACATAACATGTGGAAAGCCCAATCAGATTCACCCACACATCCAATATCACCCTCCACACAGGCTCTGCTCTTCCAGCCTTGGGTCTCCTGGGTGCAACATCGCTCTTTATATCCAAATTAGATTTACTACAGAATTCTTAACAAAAGAATCTCATTTATTAATTTTTAATTTGGATCAGAAATTTCTTTTACTTCTGGGTTTCCAAAGCAGCCCATGCCTTAAATCCTAGAAGAAGCAAGAGTATCAAGCATGAGATGCATCCAGGACTTTAAATACCCTACACAACAGAACCTTAAAGTATATAAAATTGCAGAGTCCAGTTTCCCATTGGGAACAGCAAATCCACAAGCACAAGCTATGGTGAAAAGCATAGCAAATAACAGAATTTAGGTCTGGTGCTATTAGTTCAGCAAGGTTAACAGAGTCCCACGACTCCCAGCATGTTCAGCCCACAGGTTTCCCAATTATGGACAGGAATGCAAGAAAATCAGAGTTTTGACTCTAATATTCTATTAGCAAAAGTATGTATTGCTAAATAATTGTGACAGGCTCACATATGACAATTGAGAATCTGTAACTCAAACCTACAAATCCACAATTTAAATCCTCCCACTGATCAAGACAGCAGTCCCTTCAGATGTGTACAGAACTCTCTTTTTGCCCAGCTTTCTTTTCTAAGGCAATTTAGGGTTGCACAGTGAAAAAACTTTCATATCAAGCATTTTGCAAAGAAAATGAGCAATTCCACTTTCAGATCTCTCTCTCCCTTTTCATGATTATGCTTGAAAATTCAGAAATAGTTTTATAGAACTGGTCCCTATTTATTGAGATAACCATGGATCTAGTATCACTAAAACAACAGGAATTTACGATCCTCTTTATGGAGCGAGCCCTCTTCACACTGAAGAATATTTAGCTTTCACACCGAGGATTTTGATGGCCAAATTCCTTTTCAAGTAATTCAAAATAAACCTCATTTCTCAGCACTGGACACCATCACTGTCTTCAGCGTTGAAGACAATGATCAATAGACTTCATCAACTGCAACGCACTTTCTGTACATGAACGTTCACAGATCTTTCAACCATACATCAAGCCACTCTCAACTTTGTACAGACCAACACAGAAATTCTTTGTTTAAACAGCACATCTTAAGGTGACTTTGTTTTGTCTGGCTTTTTTAACTATGTAAATTACTCAACTCGATAGGCTTATATAATTAAATCCTTATACTGTGCACTGTTCTGTAAATTTGAGGTAGGGAAAAAAAAACCCTCACTTCTCTTACCAGTAGAGTGTTTAGCAATCTCCATACTTTACTCATTCTTACCAGATAATCTACTCTGCCATTCTATATAAAAGGTAAATATGCTTCTAAAACCAATGTTTTAAGTGTACAGAATAAAATTTTATATGCATTTATATGAGAAGTAGGATTAAAAAAAGGACAAGCACTGTGCTTCAGAATATTTCTCTACAACTGGATACCAAACTCTACTGTATACTAGCAATAGGACTGAAGCAAAACACAATATGGCTCAGATCATATCCAAAGAGAGATTACTGTTCTACAGAGAGTAGAAAAAAAAACAAAAAAGAAAAAAAATTAATTCAATTCAAAAATAAAATCAAGAGCTGTCCATTTTCCTATCACAACAAAGAAAAATACTTATTTTCTAAAGAGAAGTTCTCTTTTTTCCTTAATAAAACAAAAGGTCACAAATCAAATTTTTCAAGCTTTTTTCCATGTGGCACTTCAAACAAATCCGTGATTAAAACTATCCTGAAGATATCTGATTATGCTCAGTACCGCTCCTGTAACATCTTTTCATTAAGGAATCATAGAATCCTAGAACAGTTTGGGTTGGAAGGAACCTTAAACTTCACCTCTGCCATGGCCAGGGTTACCTTCCACTAGACCAGGTTGCTCAGAGCTCCAGTTAGCTTGGACTTGAACCTTGGTGCACTTGTAAAAAAATCTGAAAAACAAAAGACTAATTCTAGAAATTTATCTTTCTGAAAACAAAACCAGAAGACAGAAGAATTATCGGAATATGTTGACTCCTCTTATTCAAATGTATCCATCAACAGCCATGGCATATTTTAGAACCAAACAAAATTATATTTTTCTTAAGATCTCCACTACCATCCTCAAAAAACCATATCCTCAGCAGACATGAGCATAATCACATGAGCAAAGTTCAAGGCCACCATGGAACAGCAAAAGAGAAGATGGAGCAACAAAGCTTCTCTTTCAAAAAATGCTGCAGCTCCAGCTGCTGTAGGTACAGGCCACAGAGCCTTGTCAGGCTGATCAGAAGAAAAGGAGCTGATTTTCAGTAGAGCTTACATGAAACCATAGGTCAAGTCTGAAACAGGTAAAGGTCATGCCCAAAAAACCAAGTGAACCAACTACTCACATCAGCTTAGAGGGAAACAACACATCAAAATGAAAGTAGCCTTAACTTGGACTTGTAATCACAACCCTCCAATTCTAAATATCCAAACTCCCAGAGCAATCTCCTCAAGTGCCCTACAGATGTGGATTCAGTTCCCTACACAATCATCTGGAGTTTCCAAATTGTGGAAGTATTTCCCTGTGCTTCTGTGAAAAAGTCAAGTCGAATAAAAACCTCACTCCATTCAGCTGCAAAATAATAATTCTTCTTTCAGACCAGCGAATGTGAAAACATTTTTCCTGGCAAGAATTGCATTACATTTACACTTGAGGAATCCACAAGCAGGCTTACAAAAAAAAGACACTTGGAAATTTCTGAGCATCCAGATTACCTGACACACACAACATAAATTTATCCCTTCTGACTATTTGTAGCTTGAGATCCGTATACACAAGACATTATGGTGAGTATTTCCTAATATATGTCAACAGATACCAGTCAGCCTTACAGATGTTAAGTGACTTAAGCTGTCTCAATTGCCACAAGCAGTTTACACAAAGACCTCTATCATATTCCTTTAAAAATGGAAAACTAAAAAAAAAAATCCCCAAATTCAATTGTGCAGTATATTAATGCAGTTCTGAGATGCAATACTAACTTAGGAAGAGGAAATATAAATTACTAATAGGCACTTAAAATGTTCTTTCCAAAAATCCAAGGTCTCTGACAACACTCATATATATATTAAAATAGAATGTGTCCTCTTAATTCTACGATAACAACCCATAGTGCCAACATTCAACTCTCAAATAAATTTCAGAAAGAATGAAACAAAATCTCAGGCCAGTGGACATCAGAACACTAAGAATTTGTAAGGGGGTAGGGGATTGTGTTCTTAATTAATTTTTATCTTAAAAGAAAAAAAAGCCAAGAGGTTTTATTTTTTTATGGAATTGCAATTATGTAGCCACACTGAATGTGTACATCTTGCTACTAAACATCTTCAAAGCACTTCTAAGTTAAACTCTTAGAAAGAATGGAAAAAAAAAATAAAAGGTGGCAGAGGAAGAATTCTCTGAATACCAGAAGACACTACCTGTTGTACCAAAGGCTACAGGCAAACTAACACTGATGAGAGTATATATGTCATGTTCACCTGGTTCTAAATATATATTTTGATTATATCTCTTTTCACCTTATACACAGCCTGTTTGTTAGGCTGCAGGTTAGAGCATCCCAAGCATTAATAAACCCACTGTCAGACATCTGTCCACAGCAGCACAAGAGTAGGGAAAAATAATCACCAGCTCCTGTTTCAGAGCATCAGCCACTACCAAAAAAAAATAAAAGGCATTTCTGTGCAGTCACTAAAACACTCTTCCTACAAATAAACTAAGGAAAATAAAAACAATAGTTTCAGACTTCATCAAATCTGCTTATTAAGGGGATGAATGGGACATCATTCAGCAGTAAAACAGCAGTAAAATTCACCCCAAATTTAACAGGAGTAAAATTCACCCTCAAATACAAGGGAATTCAAAATAAATTCCAAATTTAATCTGGCTAAAAGATCTATTTATAATCAAGCAAACCTAAATTAAAAGCATAGTATAAACAGCAAGTTGCTGTTTACAATAGGCAAACAGATGTCTGCTGGGCAGGGATAGGATGCTTCAATAAACAAACCCAAACATATCCACACGAGAAACCAAGAAATCAGAACCAGTGGTGGAGATTTGGTCCTCAATATACTCTACTGCATTATTTCTGCATTAGTTAAGTGCAACTACTCCTTTTCCTCCAAATATAGAGCATTCTTTCAGATGAAATTCATACTCTGAAGGTTTGGTGCAAAAGATGTCTGTTTATATCTCGAAAAGAAAGAAATGTTAGGGAAGTTGAGGTTTATTGTTTACCAGTGAAGAATTCTGAATGTTAATTCCTATCTCCATTTGACTCAAAATACTGTAAAGCCAAATCTATTCAGTAATTTACTAACAATAAGAGACAAGTAAGATTTAGCAACTGAAACTCAACATAGATGTCTGAAAATGCAACAGAAAGAGTCCTGTTCATCTTTGGTGTCAGAATGGGGTGGGAGAAGTGGAGTATGTGCCTGCTCTGACATCCGTCTGAAACCCTCTGGCACCTCCAGGATTCCTGGACACGCTGCTGAGATTAATGGCTGTCATTCAGAAGTCAGCATCAGTTGCTGCCAGAGTAAGAAGTGCAAGTTATGGCACCTCGGGGCTGAACATCTGGGAATGCTGGAAATGGAGCTGCACTTCAAGCGCTGAGGAAATTTCAGCTGCTGCAGAGTTTGGCGAGGCCTTTGCTCAATGTGCTTTCTGCCACTCTATTCTTTGTACTAGGTACAATTCAAAACCTCATTTATACATCTATGACATCCTGTATTACTCAAAACTTGTGAGGAAGAAATCCAAATACCACTATTAATAAAATGACAACTAAATCCTTAAGTCCATAATTTCAAAACAATGCCAGGGCAGTCTTTGGGCCAGGTGTTTTGATATTTCTTACATGTGAGGCATTAAATATTTCTGAGATTGTCTAAGGAACATCATTCTATACGGACACACCTGAACTTCACTAAAGACAAATATAAACTGACACATACCACTTTTAACTGAAGTGTGAAGTAGTGAAAATACCTAAGGATAGAAAGCAACTTTTACCTTCTATTTTGCTAACCTTGTACAGAAAAAATAAGGTATGATAAATTTAAGACCAAAAGATCAGAGATGCAATATTAAGATGGATCTTAATATGTGTTGCTGTATTGCAGAAGCATATTTGTATTGTATTTATCAGTTTATAAAATTAACATACATATTAAAATTTTCATCCTGATAACAACTGCTGTGAATTCACCAACGTGCTTGTATTTATCATAGGCACCAGTCACTGGAAATTGAACTCTAGTCTTCTCCATCCAAAACAAGCATCGCATTTTCATTTCAAAACATCTACATGAATTCTGTGAGCAAAACTAACCCTGGCCTGCAACACTTAAATAGTGAGAATTGTAGTAACTTGGGCCTCATCTACGCAGGTTCAAAATTTAATATTTAAATACAATTTTACAGATTAACTTATAAATTTGAAGCGCACTGACCTTGAATTTTGTAGAATGCACTCTAAAAGGCACATAAATGGCATAATTAAATCCACTAAGGCCATAATTAGAATCATAACAATGTGTTTATGTTATAAAGCTCTTCAAGTAAAAAGTTAATGTTCATTTTTTTCTGTGAAAAATTCTAGAAAGAATAAAATAAAGTACAAGCACAGTACTTTGACTTCCTCAAGCTCATTTTGCAAGGTCAGAGTACAGTTTGACTGGGGTAATCTGTAATAGAAGAGAACTCCCAGAAAACAAAGAGCATTTCCAAGAATCCAGTTATTTTATCAAAGCAGTGGTGACACTTTCAGCTGTCCACATTAAAAATCCAGAAAAAGTCAGCTTTACTTTGAGTAAATGTAAATCTATATAAGATTAAAATGCTCTCCTCTCATCCACAAAAGCTGCCTTACTCTAAATAGCTGTCCCAGGTTTATGGAACTAGAACTGATGCCTTGAATTCTCAGCTGCCTACCACACTAAGTGTGTGCTTCTCTGTGACCACAAAGTGTGCATCACTGCTGCAGGAAAAATTGCATTTACTTTTAGAATCTAAGAGCTGCAAATACTGATTTGCCATTTTGAGACTCATTATATACATACCAGTTTCTTTCTTATACCAGAAAACACAGTGAATGTAAGAAATTAAGCCACAGGGATGCCATCAGAAACTGAGTGTCTTCATAGTAAAACCAGAAGAGTAATTCTGGTATAGAAGAAATCAATCTGGCATTCCTGCTTTTAAACCAGGACTTCCCAGCATTCATCAGAACAGTCTAAAACTGGCCAATTCAGCTAAAGATATAAAACAGGAAAAGTACATAGAAACAATTCAATTCAATACTTGTTAAGATAAAGTAGTCTAAAATCAATTACAAAGACTTATTACAAGCCAAGTCTGAGAAAGAACTAATACTTGGGTTACAGAGTGATTTAGTAATTCATGAAATTACACTTGTCTTTGTACAATTAAACTGATCTTGCAGATCTACTAAATTGAAAAACAACTACTAAGATTAAAAAAAAAATTACTATCTACACTACTATCCCTTCTTTGCTGAAGCAATATAATTCAGTTGTTATTTTATTAATTTTAAAGATGTCTTGACTACTGTCCTTGAAATCCACAGCTAAACAACAGGTCACTTGAGGCAGTAGTTCAAAAGAATGCTCTGCTTGAAATAATTAACAAACAAGTTTGAATTGTTTCAAATATCAAAACCATGAAGTTTTGACAGTGAACACATATTAGAATTTAAAAAAAATAAATTATTTCACCTCATTAAAATTTACACCCATGAAGTAACTGACTCTTCCATAACAACAACAACAAAAACTGCCCAATACTGAAGTTACCTCTAAGGTAGCAATAATAACAAAAATATTTCTGATTTTTGAAAGTGCCACAATCACTTGAGTTGAGCACCACTGAGGACAAAAGCAGCAGTTCCACAGCATGAAAACAGTATTTTCTAACAACAATCTCCATACACTGCTGTATGTTTATATAAAATTGCAGTAAAATTTCTCCCTCAACTAACTTGCTTTTCCAATAGGCTTCAATGAAACCATGCAATTATGGCATTCTTGAAAAGGGGAACTGTTTATTAATGTTCCAGAACTGTTTAGAAAGTGATGTTTACATGCAAGTAGTCTACTAGATTTAGGCAGGAAAGCTGAGAACTGAGAAGGCAAAAGGGGAACAGAAGCACTGTGTGAGCACTGAGATGATTCTGCTTAGCCACAAACTCAGGTCTAACAGTTTGTAGGTCATGCAAGTGGTTAATGGCCTCCATTAATGTTGCACACCTGACACCGAGGATGAGGGGAAGCCACAATTATTACAACAAAAAAAAACCAAAGAACGATTTTTGCCTGCAGCACATGATTTAACACAGGCAGCAACAGAGGTTGGAAACTTTACCTTTCTGATTTTCACCATTGTAACAGAACTAGATTAACTCGTGCAACATTTTTGTTTCCATCCCTCATCATTACCAGCACCAATTACCACAGCTAGAGTCATAAAGTGATTACATTATAACGAGAGCAGTGAAACAGAAGGATTTAACACCACTGTTTCAAAGGGTATAAACAGTAACTACAGTATTTGAGGATACCTGAACATTTGTAAAAGTAACAGCATCACTGTGACAGACCTGGGACCTCAACCACCAGGCTAGAAAGGACAAGGCTGTCAATAGTTAACCAACACCTGAAAGCAGCCCCTGCTTTGCCTAGAACCAAATGCTTTTCAGCATATTCAAAGTCCAGTTGTATTATTTTTAACTCAGATGGATAAAACCCAACGAGTTCTGTAGACACAAGTCACCTTTCCTATGTTCCTTACGTAACAAACCTAGCACTGCAGGCCACATGCATCCTCCACAAGTCACTAAATAGGAACTGCAGGACCGAAAAAAAAAAAAAACCTCAAAAACTAAATCCAAACTTTTCAAAAGTAACTGTGTAAGTTAAACAACCCACTCAGACTTCTATATTGACACTGACAACTCCGTATGCATTCATGAGGTAGCCATCTTCAAGTTTTTATATCAAAGTCCATAACAGTGACAGAATGGGCTATTATGGAATTCACAGAATCCCAGAAAGGTTTGGGTTGGGAGGGACCTTAAAGACCATCCAGTTCCAACCCCCTGCCATGGGCAGGGACACCTCCCACGAGACCAGGTATTCATTCTTAAGCATATGAATGAATCAGGCAATTAAGAAACAGCATTTAAAAAGTACTAGTGAAAGAAGAAAGTCCATCAAGCTCTATTAAACAAAAGGATGTAGATACTATTCCATGTTTAGGCTAAGCCAACAAAATTCTAGAAAGTGGGAAAACAGACTGGACGGAAAGGACTGCTTTTCCCTGCTTGCCTCGCTTTTCCATTTTTCTCAAAGTGAGCAAGCACCAACAGATCCTTCTGGATAGATTCATCTTCCCTTAAGACAATTTGATTCTTCAGAAAATCAAACATTAAAAAAAGCCAACAAAACACCACAAAGAACACAAGAATCACTGAAAAATCCCTTCCTTCCCAAATGTCCATACCTGCGGAAGTGCAGTATTGAGCTGCCTCTGCAAGGAATCCCTCTCATGGCCAACTTCATGCAGCTTGCCCTGGGTGAGCGCGAGCGTCTCCTGAGTTTCTCTGAGCGTTTCCAGCAGGCGATCCCTTTCTTCCAGCATGGACACCATTAACTGCTCAAAGTGGGAATCTGCATCTGACTGCAACGGGGAACCTGAACTGTGGCCTCCATTTCCCCCCGCGGGAATCTCGGCCTCACTGATGGTTGGCATCACCTCACACATCATCTTGAAACAAAAGGAGACAAGACGAAGGCCAGAAATTTCGGTCAAACAAATCTAAACAGGAACTTCGAGTACTGTCCATAATACCCACTTAGCTCTACCCGCCCCCCCCCCCCCCCCCTC
>VZRX01005546.1:0-18376 GCA_013398075.1 Notiomystis cincta | reverse complement strand
AGACCCCCTTGCCCCTCCCCCCCCCCCCCCCCCCAATTCCACCAGCAAAGATTGCCAGCACTTTGGTGTTTGCCGCTATTTCATTAAGAGTGGAGAAAAGGTACACAGTCAACTTAATCAAGGCTTCACTTCATATTGAGAATCTTGTGACTTCTTGCAAAACCAGATTTTTACATCTACGTCTCAAACTGTGACCTCATTTTAATGGATTTATGTTTTTGTGAGGAGTAAACTGCTGCAGAGATCTTTAAAAAAAACAAAGATAAGGCATGCAGCCTGCCACCAAAAATTATACACTTCACCCAGTAACTGATTACACTGCACATTTTGGGAATCATTACCTGCTTCTTCCACTGCTTCAAACATACAAAGATTGTATCTAAAACAGTACTTAGAGCTTGTGTTGGCTGTAGAAGGTTTATGGTGGTGAAAGTGACGTATATAAACGAGTGGTAAATCCAAACAGTCCAATTCGTGACATAAAAATAGGTAAAGGAAGATAAAAAGCAAAAAATTCATTATGAAGTAGTAGCAGCTGTCAATGTGGATGGCAAAAGTAAAGGTAAGCAAAAATAATTAAAGGCAGAAGATGAAAAAGGTTAACAATGCAAATTGGAGCACTGTGCTACTAGAAGTGAGCACACTGTAAACTGGGAGCACTTTTGAGAGACCCTACAGATGCCTACCAAAGCTAAGGCATCAAGTTTTTAAAAACCATGGAAAAAACCCACTCATGTAATCACTGCACGCTGAACAGCCAAGAAAGTTCTTCAGGCAACTTCTCTCAAAAGCATAAACCTTCAAGAACTTAAAGCAAAATCAGGAAAACTAGGTTCCACCAGCCTCTAAGGTACCACAAACTTTGTTCTCAATCTTAAATTTCACACTCATATCTGGAAATTTTAAAAGACCAATTCATTCTGAGTCTTACTGTGGGTCCTCTCAATCCCTTGAAAGACTTGGAACAGTCTGAAGTGCTTTGTAACATGATTACGATAAGCCCTGAATTTTCACCACTACGTTATTTACCTTGCTCAATAAAACGAAAAGGCTTGGAAAATAGGCCCCAGGTTTCCTGCAGCACCAGTTCTTCTCTGTTTTAGCAGTTTTCTGTTATCCCCCCAAGCTTTTGGATTGCAAAGCACCCATCCAGCTCCAGTCCAACGACTGTTTAATTGAAACACATGAAAAAACAAACAAAAAAAGAGAGAAAAAAACAAAACAAACAAACAAACCCCCCTCAAAACCCAAAAACAAATCAAAGAAAAAACCTGCCGAAGCAAGAGCCGATCCAGTAAAAAGCAATAGCTTCAGCTAACTCGCCAAGTGCCTGGCACAGAAGAATGTGAAAATAAACTGTCTCAGCTTCCCATCCCTCTATTACTGGCCCATAGGTCCTGCAAGAGCTGGGACGGAGGAACCAGTGCTGAGAAAAAAAAAAATGTAGTCCGACACAGCGGTGCAAAAAGCTTCAATAGTTCATCGCTCATAAATTCCTCTCAGGTCACAATCGCATTATTAAACAGAGTACGGACAGCAGGGGAAAACAGCACGAGCTTTCTTGTAGAGGATTTGGAAAAACCTCCTTTCTTTTCTCTTCTATTAATTCCAACGGGAGGCTCTTCTTCCAGTTCCCCGGGTCTTAGTTCAAACATTTATAATCCCAAGAGCAAGGCGCTGGCGTCGCTTTGGAAGGCGAGCAGGGAGCGAGACCTGTTGTTTCCTCTGTACTACCCGCACCCGCCCCGCTCGGTCCCGCAGACGATGCTCCGCAACCGAGAGATACAGCCGAAAGCGCAGAAAGAAAGGAACCAGCAGCTCGGGGGACACCGGCTCGGTCCCGCCGCTTCCCTTCCCCGCAGAGAGCCCGGCTAACAAAGCTGCGAGCGGANCGGCTGAGGCCAGGTGGGTGGTGCCGGCCGCCGCGGCCTCAGGGGGCGGCAGAAGCGCTGCACGCCCGGAGAGCCGCGATCGTTGCCGCGGCCCCGCCGGCCCCGGCCCCGCTCTCCCCCGCCTCCTCTCGCAGCTCCCGGTGCGCTCCGCGGCCCCGCATAAATCAGTGCGGCGCCCACAATGCACCGCGCGAGGCGGTGCGGTCGCTGCCGCCCTGCTCCCCACCGCGGGGGACCCGGGTTCGAGATATGCCCGGCGCTGCTTGCTCCCGCGAGCGATATCGCCGCCTCCCACGCTGTCCGCCCCGAAGGAAAAGACGGCAAAGCTGCAGCGGAGCCCCGGGGCAGGAGGCGTGCTCGCTGAGGGCTAAGATCAGGGCAGGGCTGGAGTGGTCCCGCAGTCGCAGCCTGTGCCGGGGCCTGCGTGTCGCGGCAGGATCTCAGCGCCTCGCCCGGCCCCAGCTGCCCCAGCCCGCTCCCAGCGCCTCGGCGAGCCCAGAGGCTGTGACGCGCTCTGGGCACCTCAATTCAAAAGGACTTTGAGGGGCTGGAGTCAGTTCAGAGAAGGGAATGGAGCTGGGAAAGGTCTGGAGCACCAGGAGAGGCTGAGGGAGCTGGGGGCTCAGCCTGGACAAAAGCGAGGGATATTATCACTATCTATAGTTCCCTAACAGGAGGTTGTGGCCAAGTTGTTCTGTTTTCCCAGACAACAAGTGACAGAACAACAGGACATAGTCTTGAGCTGCCAGGGGATGTTTAGGATGGACATTAGGACAAATTTCTTCACAGAAAAGGTGATCAGACATTGGAATGGGCTGCCCAGGGAGGTGGTAGAATCACCTTCCTTGGAGATATTTAAAGAAAGACTGGACGTGGCACTTAGTGCCGTGGCCTGGTTGACAAGGCAGTGTTCAGTCATAGACTGGACCTGATGATCCCAGAGGTCTTTTCCAACCTCACCGATTCTGTGAGTCTGTGGAGGGGAGCCACCAGGTCTCTAGCTCAGCTCCAGTGAGCGGCGACTTCACTGACATAGCCTTTTCTCCAAAGGAAACTGGGTTTGGTTACACTGACTTTTATTTTTCCGAAACACTATATAAATGTTTTTCCATTTGCATTTCTATAGCTTTTATTCTCTTCCTGGAGCCTTCACCGTGCCTGTAAGTTGAAGGTTGAAGTTTGCAGGCACAGCTTAGAAAACTCTTTCCTCTTGCATTTTGCACCCTATTGTCACTTTTGCAGTGGAAAGCACCAAAAAGCATCAAGGGCCAGTTATGCAGACAGAGCAAAGTCATGCCAAAAAGTGGCAGTTGCTGCACAGAAGGTTCTGCAGATTTGTGGCTGGATTATGTGGATTAATTTGTAAACACTACATCCCAACACCTAGCACTGGATAGAAAGGATCACTAATGAGTCAGTCTTCCTTTCCCCACATATGAAATTCTTTACAAGTTTCCTACATTGCGCTCTTTCCCTTTTGTATCTGAGCCTTTAGAGTTAATCCAGATCACATTTTTAAAACTTTCCCTCTACAGCCGTGAGGTCTAGATTACGTTTTTGTTTTTTTTTCTCCTGAAATTTCTAATGTAATTCCATGATTCTGGGAATTGGAACTTTGAGGGAAAAGCCAAATATGATGAGGCACATTCAAATCATGAGTTCTGCCAAATATTGGTCAGCACAGATTTAACGCTGAGTATCTGAATAACTAAGGTCTGAATTTTCAATGTAGGAAGAGAAGTAAAAAGATTCCAAAATGAATTGTTATGAATTAACCTGTACATAGGTAAACACTTTTATTTATAAGCATTGATCCAGATTTTCAGTGGATGAAGAGTTCACACTAAGCAGCTGCCAGGGCAGCATTTTCAAAATAACCTGCTCCAGCAAAACCAAAACAAGGCTGGGAAATAAAGTGTAGTTTATGGCTCTGTGAACAAACACCATTTCACTTCAACTCATCACACATAAAAAATGAAAATTAATAATGTTGGTAGAAAGATTGATTTGGCCTGGTCTGATTTGTGTTTAACATGTGAATGAAATGGAGATTTGTGGATAAAAAGACAGAAGGTTAAACACTGTAATGGGCACAGAGTTGATAATCTCTGTAAAACTGGACACTGCAATACATTAACTGATCTCAGAGCCAGGTCATGTGGAATAAATTAATACGTGAACCTCGATATTCATATAGATCCTAAAACATGGAATTACATTTTCCCCCAGTCTGGGATGCCTTGGAATGTGTGTTTTTCTTTTGAAACTAAGTTTTGTTTTGCCCTTAAATGGTTAAAACCAAAACATGGAGATTTGTACCATGCTATAATCCTGCTTCACTAAGAAAGCAAAGAACCTACCACAAAATTCTGAATTGAGAATAAATATGGATGAACTCCATATATTAATTTTCACTTCACCCAGTTTGTTAACAAGGCACAGACACTCACATTCAGCTTGCTCAGCTCCTCACATCCATGGTTGGATTTCCCATCCAAGAGGAAGGAGGTTTTAGCTGCAGATCCCCCTCAGCCTCAAGGAGTTAGTTGTCACCTTTATCTCTGTCACCTTCAAATCACTCTGTACACAAGTTTCAGAGGAGGGTGGAAATGCCAGTGGTTAGTCACTTTCTTGAGAAATGGGTTTCAGCCTCAGGTGGGAACAGAGTTCCCATAGCATATATAAATGTCTGCTGTATGAGAAGGAGGCACTGTAAAGAGTCAGGTATTTATTCATGCCGGAAAGGATGGCTGAGTCCAGGAGGGAACCTACATCCAGAACATCCTTGCTAAGGAATATGGCTCCCACATGGCAAATACCTTCCTTAGGCACCACGCTCTGTGAATGCCACACAGAGGCCAGACTGTGGATACAGTAGAGTTTCTGAGGTGCCCCAAAAATATCTGAAAGGCCTGACTTTGAAGCCATATTGCTACTCCCATGTGCAGTCCACCAAAGCTGGGACCAGATCAGCGTAGGGCCAGGACTTGAAAATCCAGAGAAAAAAGTTAATAACCAGATCTTTGCATAGTGCTGCACAAAATACACATGGAATGATAAAGTCAGAATTCCCAGGTTCTGCAAATACCAAAATATTTCTCAGTCCTATTTACTTTGTAGTACAAGGAAAACATTTCACTGTCCTGCGCATATAACCCAGGATATACCATCTGACATGAAGAGCACCAGCAGCTCAGATCTTTTTAATTAAATGAGTGTGATGTCTCTTTTGTAAGTTCAGCAAGAAGTCTGGCTCCCTGTCTGTGTCATTTAGTAAGATGTACTTGTGGATGTGTCTGAAAGAGCCCCACATACATCAGCTGACAGCAAAGTAATCAGTCCAGAGACCCAGGTTAAATCTCTCTCTGCTCTTTGCACCTCAAAAACCACTTGCTGAAATTCAAACAAAGGCTGTTAAAAACAGGGAGGAGGTGAAAAAAAAGGTTTCATTTCTTGTTACGTGATAAATTAGATCCTAATGTTTATCCAAGCTCAGCAAAGCAGCCAGCTCTTCCTGCCAGCCAGTGCTGCAGGGTGAGGTGTTGGGTCGGGCCAGAGCTGCCCTTCCTGTGGGCTCTGAGGACAAACACCTGCTGCCACCCACACCAGGCTGCCCACCGCAGCTCCCCTGCTCACCTCACCTGCCGATTTCTCTGCCCACTGAGGGCTTCACGCTTCATTTGTGCTGAAATTTCCTTTGTGAGCCTCTGAGCCACCCCACACCAGCATAAAACCTTTGCTGAAAATAGTCCAAGGTCGTCAACGCAGTTTTTTTTCCCCTCTGAGTCGAGCTGATGGTACCTTATTTACTCCTTGTCCTTTACAGATGACTTAATGACTTAGCAGCAAAATGCATTTTGAACACATTTCAGGCATTTCATACCAAAATGAATAGATGCAAGAACAAGATTTTTGCCAGCAGCACTGATTATCCTATTGTCAGTAGATAGATGTGACTTGGACCATTCTGTTGCCATAAAAAACGTCTCCAGAGGTTGCTAGACAGAGGAGACACTTTGCCTGAGGGAGAAGGAATGAGAGGGAAGAGACTGGAAGGTGGCCTGTGGAGAAGAGGACAGAGGTAATTAATGGTTATGCCCATGTATAAAGATAAGTCACCAGTAAATGTGTCAGCCCTTGGGCGATGGAAGCCACGACTTTTACAAACCCCAAGACAGTCCTTTACATCAACATTTTATTTATATAATGTGGATTTATGCTGGATTCAGGCAGGTGTAAATCAAATGGGAATTGTCTGCTCTGAAACTGAAGAGGGTTTGCAAGTTGGACTTAGGAAGAAAAGTCTCCACAAAGCAACTGGAGACATGGAGAGGACTCTTAAAACATCAGATGAACTTAGACCATTTATTTTAGTGGGAATTATACCTATGTCAAGACCATAGATATTTTTCAAATTTAGCTGTTATTCCTGCAACCAAAACCACATATTCTCACTCGAGTACAAACCTGCTAAACTTGAAAAGTCTATCAGCTTAGTTTCAGCTTCAGTTGCGCAATTTGCAGTTCAGAATTATTGCCGCTGTTGTCTTTTTTGCATGGATTTATAGTGGCAGAAATCCCCTTGAGCTAGAAAGAATTTCTAAAGCTAAGTACCATTTATTTCAATCTGAAATTAAATACACTCCTAATATCTAATGCAAACCTAGTACATTCCCTCAGCGTAGACTGATTTCAGCATGTCTTCAGGTAGTTTATAGCTATAATGAAAGGTATCAAGCTAAAAGTACATTCAGTTGCAAGTTCAGGGCAATGGAGTTTAGTTAAGCATTTAAAAAAAGATAATATTTTTCAGAAAGGCCATATTCATGTGACGTAGCTATGAATAATATTGGAAGAAGAAACTGAAGGATTCAGAACCAGCTGTGATAATGCGGCTCCTGCCTGACTGGAACAGGTCTGTATACATTCCACCTGGCTGACCACCTACAGCATGAACCCATTTACCCTGGAGAGAGAGAGAGCCACTCCACGGGAGGAGTGATTCAGACCTTTGGTGTGGTCCATGAATCACCTGCTTGAGGTGCCTGTCTGTTCCTATTGACTCCAGAGGGAGCCCAAGGCAGCCGGACTCTTGCTTTGGGAGCTGTGCTCAGATGTCTAACACAGCATGAGATCAATCTGGATGTTGGAGACATGTGAGATCAACACAGCTTGTTGCTGTAGGAAAGCAAGGCAAATGGATGTGACTGTCCACAGAAATGAGATGGGCTGTTACTGGCTTCACTGCTGCAGATTTAGGAGCCCACGGTTTGTCTGTTTTGATAATTTCAACCAATCTGCAATTCAATTACTGCATTTGCAAGACTGGAGCCTAGAGCTTCAGAGCCATGGCAGCCTCTCAGGGTAGAGAATCAAAGAATAACAGAATAGTTTGGGTTGGAAGGGGCCTTAAAGATGAGCCAGTTCCAACCTCCTGCCATGGGCAGGGGCACCTTCCACTATCCCATGCTGCTCCAAGCCCTGCCCAGCCTGGGCTTGAACACCTCCAAAGATGGGGAGTCCATAATCTCTCTGGGCAACTGGTGCCAGTGCCTTATCACCCTCTCAGCAAAGAATTGATTTCTTATATCTAATCTAAACCCACTCTCCCTCCAGCTTAAGGCCATTCTTCCTTGTCACTCCAAGCCCTTGCCCAAAGTCCCTCTTCATCTTCCTTGTAGCCCTTTTAGGTACTGTAAGGAGCTCTGAGGTCTCCCCAAGAGCCTTTTCTTTTCCAGGATGAACAGTCCCAACTCCCTCCAGCCTATCTTCATTCCAAGAGAAAAGAATGATGTTATTTTTATTCCAAACCCCCTGTATATGCACATATTGGTCCTGGAGTGAACTCTACAGACACTGAGCCTTTCACCTCTTCATTTCTCAGGACCAATTGGGTTCTACCTGGATCACTTCAATATTGAGGCTTCAGCTTTTAGAATGTTTTGAGACCTGCTAAGAGAAAAAAAAAAGTTTATTTTAGTAATATTTTAGTATTATATTATTTTAGTAATATATTTAGTTATTTTAGTAATATATTTAATAAACATTATAAATAGTCCAAGTACAGAAAAAAAAAGGATTTGCATGTGAAGTAACGCTTCTGTCCTCCAAATCAGTGTTTGAATGAAAAAATAGGGTTTTTTTCCTGTTTTGTCTGCTATGCAAAGACACCTACTGTTTCAAGTGGCTTTGGAGTAGGCACTAAGCAAAGTGGACCACGATTTCTATGTACTCAGTGTCCTCTACTATTAGTCCTTTATACTGTAGTAAAGTAGATAAAAGCATTTGAAAAATTAAGAGACCTCAAATAGCACTTAAGCCTATTTTTAATCCTTACCTGACTAGATTTCAAGTGATAACATACGTTTCATTACATGCACATTGGCAGCATGAAATTAATTGCAGCAATCATCACAGTCATTATTTATATGCACACTGAATTGAAGCATTAACCTGTGTGTATGAAGATAATAATGTTGGGAAGGTATTAGTTCCAAATCATATGTGTGTGACAAGGCTCAAGGATTTTTCTGGGCAACCAGCTTCAGCTTACAGGCAAATGAAATTGTAAATAACATTTTCAGTGAATCAGCAGTTTTTGTATGAGTTAAAATGTTTATTTTCACCATTGTAGAACTCTTGTTTTACAGTATTTACTGTAAAACAGTATTTACTAGGAATATTAATTTGCTAAAATGAATTGGCTGAGATAGTGACTAAAACCAACGATGGCCTCAAAATGAAGTAATAAAGCAGACTGCAACAGATAAAAATTATAAAAACTATGGACACTTGCAATGGCAGCAGCGTGTTTGGCAAAAAAACAACTCCAGTTTCAAGGTGAACCTAAGACTCAGATGAAACTGTCTGCCAATAGATATGGTGTATTAAAGTGCTGTCAAAGTTCAGTTTCCAGTATTATTTCCTGTTCTGACTAGTAGCAATTCTGCCCAGGCAACCAGGTAATTTCAGACTAAATCTCATCTTTGGTATTTGGAAAATAAGGTTACTAGGTCAGGATCCGACACAGAAAATGAGTATAGTTATAAGCCATCTAATGGGAAGCATTCCACTCAGACCACCTACCAAGAAGCCTAAGGCAACAGATTGACACTTAAGAGCAATCAGAGTCAGAAGAAAACCTTCAGAGAAAACAGATAATACTTTAGAAAAAGCAGCTGTACATTTGCAAGAGAGAAAAAACCCAAGACCTTTGGGAACAATGCTCAAGTTGACCTGAAATAAATATCAAGCAAAGTAATGGAAATATAGTAAGTGGGGCTTCTTTTAAAGTAAATTTCTTCCCCACATGCTTCTGTATTGGCCTGTCCTTACCTGTGTTCTGGTCTCATCCTTAGCTTTTGAAGAAAACACCATAACTTTGAGGAAAATTCCCTGCAAATCCATAAACCCAGAGCACACAGCACATGGCCTGGGTGAGACATGCTGTGGGGAGGAGATCCTCATGGGGAAGGCAGGATCCTCTCTAAAGCCAATAGGAGCAGGAGCTGCCTTTGCACTGCTTTGCTCATATGGGTTATCCTTACTGCTGGACTCACAGTGCCCTAAAGTAAGGCAGTTTCATGATTACTGTCTGAAATTATCATTTCAGTGCTGCTATGATATCCTAATTTTGAGATGGTATTAAGGATGCTTAAGTCCTTATAGAACCATCATTTATTTTAATAATAAATAAAAGCACAGTGAAACCTTGCATCCCTGCTTTGCTGGCAGAGTGTCTGTTACTGATATGGCCCAATTTACCTTCCCTCTGCACAGAAATCTCCTCTGTAAAGCTTATGGTCAGCTCATACTGCCTCCTCCAGCTAGAGTCAGGCTCTGTGTGTGCAGCTTGCACTGCTCAACCCATCCCTGTGGGTCACTCCAAGTTCAGGCACCTTACAGGAATGTCTTTATCTGCACCTGAGGTTTCATCCAGTGTGTCCTCAGCTGCCATTGAGGTCTCCATGTGTAGTCTTTTGACTCAGCTACCAACAAAAGGTTTGTCCCTGCCTTGTGCCAGATAACACTCTTGGTCACTCAAGTGTTCCTTTACTCTTTTTCTGTTTGCCTGAATGCCTTGCTCCTTTGCACAGAGGTATTTACACAGCTTTTGTCAAGGTACAATTAATTAAGGCTGGTTGTTACTAAATAAAAAGTCATTTTCTATCTAGCTGCTGAAGGTAAGGTGGCACGGTATGTGACTTGGAAAAAAACCAAAACACAAGAGAAGAAGGTGTGAGAGGTTGTCCTCCCCCTGCTCTTGGTTAGGAATCATCATTTCTAGGAAGGTGGACAGCAGCTGAACAAACCTTGCCATTGTCTTACGCTAATCCTAAAATGAAGTGAGAATAACACATGCAAAATACAAAAGGGAATAACTTAGAAGAAACCAGCAGACCTGACATTGTTCACCTGTGTCATAACAAGCAGGGGAACTGATTTGTTTTGAAGCTAAATTCCCTGTTCTCCTAAACCCAGTTCTTATTAAAGACAGTTTGACTGCACCATCTGTTTGCATTGTAATCCACATCTGAAAGAGTCAACAGAAATATTGACTCATGAGCTGGTTCTAGCTTAGGCCTGCAAGTTAAGCTCCCACAACACAATTAAGCTTTTGCACAAAGAGCAACAGGAACACTCCTCACCTTTTCCTTTCGTGTTACAATCAATCATCCAGCACTCCAAACACAGGTCAGGTCCTCCCCCAAATGCAAACAAACTTATACCTTCCCTTTGTCTCTCAAACAATTTAAGTAACAATTCCTAAAACTTCCAGGAATCGTTCGTATTTCTTCATACTGGTGAATATTAAGTCTAGCCAAGGTGAGATTAATCTGGCAGTTTCAGTCTGGTGAAGTGCTGCCCTTGCCACAGAAGCCATTGAGGAACTTGGCACTAACTCACTCTTTGTACTTTTTACCTGTGATGCCAAAGGCTGAAGTGGCAGGGACTCAGCTGCCTGGTGCTGGAATCATTTAGGGCACTGGAAAAACACAAGTAGAGTGAGAGGACTCTTCCATTCACTTTGGCCATGTATAATTTCTAAATTTTTACTGTTAGATGATTTCCTCGGTGTCTCCAGCTCTGCCTGCAAAAGCAGAAGTAACTGGGAAGAGAACAGAAGGTTAATTTCAGCATCACGGGTTTTATATTGACTCAAAACACTAGACTGAAGGAAAATGAAAATCACAGTAACTGCTCTAGTGTGCACTAGTAATTAAACCAGTTCTTGCATTTAAACCTGTGAGAATAAAACAATGGCTCAAAATCACTCCTGCTCTGGCTGATCCTGGAGATGCAGCAGCTGGCTGTTTGTACTTATTATTAATGAGTTGGCCCAAAAATACCACCTTTGTTTCTAACAAAATTAGAGTGCTCTTGGAGATTGCCATAGGGATATATTTCCTTACAGATGCAGTATAGAGCATATAAGGGACAGACAGAAGTTGGAGAAGCAATATTGAGAAATAGCCCTGTCAGGAAAATCTTGTTTTCCAGATTATATCAAATAACTTTACTGAAGGGGATGTGTGTATATGCATATGGGAACACACACTATACACACACAGATAGGTGAATATACACACACAGAGGCATATCAGGATTTGGGAGGCACATAATTTTCACGTCCAGTACTTTCTTTCTCCTGTAATTAAATGTGCAGTTTCCTTTCACCAAAATAACATGGCACCAGTTTGATTTTAATATATCTTTAAGCCATGTACAAACAGTGAGGATCCTTGCATGAATATTCAGCATTTACCTGTCACATGCCTATGGATATTCAGCAAATAAGGGAATATTCAGGTTTAAGTGATACAACAAATAGTTCTGCAGTAACAGATTTTTGCTGTAAACAGAATCATCACATTTTTATGCCAGCCCAAATAGTGATAATTTAAACTTTTATCTGTTAAATCCAGCAGGATTGGGTTGTTTTATCCTGTCAAGGTCAAGATGTATAGTAACAGCAATGGGGATGGTTCCTGACTCCCAGTTTTCAGTGCCTTTGGAGATACCATGTCTCAGTTACAGACAAAATGCTGCAGAAAAGCCTCTGTATCCAGACACCAGCTAGGTCATAGCAGGGTTACCAAGTGCACAAAGGAAGGGTTTTTCAGCTCCTAGGGTTCACTTTGGTTGCATGATTTAGAGGCTTTTTTTGTCTGCCTTTAATAATGCCACCTTTGTAGTAGCAAAATACACAGCCGAGAGAAGCTGGCAGCTCTCTGTGGTCAGCAGCTCCCCATTCCTTCTCTTTGCATGGAAAAAAAAAACCAAACCAAAAACCCAAACCCAAACCAGGAAGCTGCCACCACTGCTGTGACATCTGACATGATTATGTTCAAAACCAGGATACTCCCTGACCTGCTTATAGGTACCATGGCAATTCCATCTGTGACCATTTTTCCCTAGCTGAGGTTGTCGTATCCTATTTGAATGCATTAAAACCACTGGAACCAGCTGTTTGAATAACCAGGGGTGATTCAAGAACTGTCAGAGTCCTCTTCAAACCACCAAGAAAGTGAGTGTTTGTCCTCCCTCAGGCCTGTGTGTTGGAATTATTCAGCATTTAATGATGAATTGGGGGATGAGTTTGTGGGAAGGAGATAAGGGATGAAAGTAACTTTTTAAAAAAGAAAATGGGACAAGCCTATGAGGCACTCCAGCTACCCTTTAAATAAAAGAAACTGGGATCTGATTTCTCTCTAATTCCTCTGAATTAGCCTGTGGGAACTTCTCAGCCCTCACAAAACGAACTGAGCCCCGCACAAGTCAGACCCGAGGAACAAACATCAGACTTGCTGGTGAGGCCCCTCCTGGCAGAAGGTCTGGCTCAAGAATTTGAATCTTGGATCACCCATTATTAAAGAAATGACCCTCAAAAAAAGTTAGTTCAACCTAAATTCAAGTAAACCTAATAGCAATACCCCTTAAACCAGTGAAAATACTAACCTAGGAAATGGACAAACATTGTGTGTGAAAGCAAACTCAGGATTTTCAAAGGTGTTGGCTGACATTAAATTTGGTTAAGTAGCTGTGTGATGGCATCTTCTCTGAGACTGTTGATCTAGACACCTCTGAAAACTTTAATTCACAGGAGTCAAATCTGCCTTTGGCTTTCGAGCTGCAAAATAATCTGGTCCTTTCATACTGCTCAGCATCTTATCCAGTGGAAGTGATTATGAAGAATCAGGAATTTCTAGAGCTGAGGATTTCTGTCTCTGATGTGGATTCCTGCCTCCATTCCCACATTTAGACAAAGGAGAAGATATTGCTAGGGAGAAAATCATGCTCAGGGTATCTTATGCCATGCTCCATTTGCTTTTAGTTACCCCTAATGGCTGGAGGGAGCTCAGGTATCAATTCAATATGCTAAGGAGATCAAGGATTAATTGGAATTTTGGCTAAGCACCTTCATTCCCCAGCATTTTATTTGTGTACAGAATGCAGGGTGGGAAAAAAGGGTCTCATCCACAGAATTATTGTTACAATCAAAGGCCAGGGTGTAGGGGTTCCTCTTGCTCAGGTCTAACATGAAAATAAAGGGTTTAAATTCTTACTTAGCCACTGAGTCACATGAGAAAAAGTTTGAAGTCAGTCAGGGCTGGAGAACTTTAACCATGAAATTCCAGGAATTAAAGGGAAAAAATACTGCATGAAGTGAAGTGCACTATAAACACAATCCTCTAAGATACAGTGCAACACTTAATAGCCCTGAAAATTCGCAGGCCAGATGTGCAATTTGACATTCTGATTTAAAGATTCAGACATAAGTTCTTTTTCATGAAGCTGTTTTTTTGGGGGGTTTTGTTTGTTTGTTTGTTTTTTGGTTTGGTTTGGTTTAGGTTTTTTGTTGGTTTTTTGATAAAAAGTAGAATATGGTTTACTGAAAATTGATGAGCAGGTCCACAGTGAATAACTTAATTAGGTGGCGTGTAGTAGATCTGCATGCAGCCATTAGCTAGAAATGCGCACCTTGCTGGCTTTAGCTCTAATTAGTTTTAATTCATATACATATATATTAGCTGCTTCATGCACAAACATGCAGCTACATGCACAAGCTAGAGCTTTACCATTCCAGCTGGAAACAGAAATGGAAGCACCATGTGCTAAACGGGTGCTGAGGACAATATATATATATATGTTTATATATATATTTCTTAATATTTAGCCCTGCTCTCTCACATGTCATGTTCCAGGGAGCAGTGGAACAGAGGGAATTTGTCAAGAAGTTTCGTTTCCATTCCTGGAAAAGCCAGATTTTGGGTTCCTGGCATGGTCACTAAGTGGAGAGTGCAGCAAATCCCACAATTAGTAAGAGCTTCCCACAATTCTGCGGCTGCCTGGGATGACCGGGAGGCAGCATGATGCAGCCACATGCTCCGTGGACTGCCGTGCACTCTGATTGCCATGGCAACCCTGGCTTTGGGGGGAATTCAGGCTATCCCGGCTTTCCCACGTTAGGGACTTCACAGCCAAGAAGCTGTGAATAAATTCTGCTTACGCTGAGCAGAACATAAATTAAACAATGTGGGATGTGAGGCACAGACCTGCCAGCGCTGCACCCTTTTAATTCACATTTTCTCTGCAATTTTTGTTCAAAATTTGGCAATATGCTTGGGAGTGACAGAAAGCACCTCTCAGGAGATGACTGGGAGGGAAACAAAGATAAGATTTAGCTCAGTCGTTCACATAAAAAACATTAATGGCAAGAATGGTTTGATAGTTTCATTTTTCTGTCAAACCTTTCTCACACTTTATATGTTCACTGTCTATAAAATCTCGTACCAGGTTTGCATACAAAAATCACAGAAATTTGTACAGAAATTTAATCTTTATACATCCCTTTGGACAAAGTTTTGCCCCAGGTGGTGTGTGCACTTGCAGAATAGCTGCTACAACCCTTTTAAAAGTTAGACCACAGTAAGAACTGCTCAGATTAAATTCTGCAAATCTTTTTTTTTTTTAAGTTAATAGTCCTGCTGGGATCAATAGGATTAGCAGAATTAAGAAATGGAGAAGAAAACATTATAAAAATCGTGATCATTTTTAATGGCAAGATGATTGCTTTCTGTAGAAGTTCTCTAAAGTCAGGCTCACCTGTAAATAAAACACCTCCCCCAGAAAGTCCCAGTTGGATGTTTTTTACATCTCCCATGACAGTGGCCCAGTTTTATGTCTGTGTAACTTCATACATCACTAGAGCCTGCTCTGAAGACTTGAACTTTATGTAGTAAATAAAAATACCAGTCTGACAACTTTTTGAAGCATTCAACAGAGACACAAAGTTGATGTTAAGCTGCTTTCCTTAGCAAAGGCACTTTTTTATTACATTGTACGGGAGACTCTCAAGACCTCCCTTAGAGTTGTTATTTTTTATAGAGTAGAGAATACACACAAAACCCCTCACTTTGCTACAAGAGCTGGTTACTGTAAGAGCTGGTTACTGTGAGAGCTGCCTGGAGTACTGTGACCTGCCCCAAACACAGCACAACAAACCGAAATAAAGGAAAGCTAAGGTGCCATCCACGCACGAACTTTACATGCAGAGCACTTGGAAACACACGAAAAGGCCTTTCACCTTCCAAAACTGATCAAATCAGAGATATTATTGAATTAAAACTCAATCAGGATGGCCAGCTTCAGGGATTTTAATGGTGTCTATTACGTCATGTTTCACAAGAACAAGCCTGTTGTTTTCACTTCAGCCTGCTTTAAGAAAGGCATGTGTAATGCTCTCAGGAATGAGGCAGGAGCGGCACTGGTTCTGTGGACAGGACTATTTAATGATTAAGAGTTGGTTCCACACAGATTTCTACACAGAGACCTGCATGACTCTGCCTTTCCCAGCAGCTGAGTAAAGCTCTGCTTCCCTCTCCCAAACCTACAGTTCCCAGTACATATTGCAACACACCCTGTTCCTGTGAAGCAATCCTCAGAAATGACAGTTTTTATTGAAACACAGATTCTCCAAAAGTTCCTGAATCTCTACTCACAACTCCTTCCCCCATGCCTCAACTCACCTCCACGATTCCTATTTTTATGGTTGAAACAATGAATATTTTTCTCTCAAATCCACCAGAGCACCAGAACACTGGCAGAGAAAAACAAAACAAAGAGGGAAGACAACCTAGAAAAGTATTTGTGCTGGAACACATTTTAAGGACATAGGTGATTCATGCAGGAGAAGAAGGGCACAAGGCCGTGATTAAAAATAAATTTGAATTGAAAAATACTCAGCCAAAAAGCCTAAATTAAGAACAGGCTGAGCACCAGAGAGAACTAGGAGACACAGTCGGTGTTATTAAGCATTCTGCATTAAACAATAAAATGAAGCAATTAGATTTCAGAAGGGAGACAATTATTTTAGGAATGAAACAAAGGCTGGAGGAAATGCAGCTGCCTGTGTGTGGAGAATGGAGAAAATGAAACCAAAGCACTGCATTTGAAATGTTCACAACAACCAATTTGTGTAAGAGGATTTTTAATTAATGGTCTAGAAAACTTCTTTTAACTTCGTAATGAAAACAATGCCATTTTAAAGAAGTAAAACACCTCAATATGTGATTATAATTGGTATCTTAAAAAATCATAGGCAATGGGAAGCAAGTGCTGAAAGGGACTGAGAAGGGATATGGAAAAACAATCCTTGGAGATGAGAATTCTCCCAAGATGGCACTTTTAACTCTCTGCATGTTTTGATGTGCTGAGGCTGTGAGAAAAGATGACTCTCATGAGACCAAAAGGAAAAGCTTCAAGTAATTCCTCACAGGCAGATAGTCCTGCAGAGTATCCTGAAGGATTTGATAAAATGGGTAATTGTCTTACTCATTCACAGCTTTAAGTGCAGGATGACACTTCACAGAGCACCCAAGCCCCTATCAACTTGTTCTGAGCATATCCTCTAAAAGCCTGACCAAGCTTAGACTAAGACAGAAGCCGTGCTTTTAATTCATTACAAAACAAATACAACATCCTTAGCACAGCATGGCTAGCAGAGGAAAAGAGAAGGAAGCCTACCCGCAGGCAGCCTGTCTCCCAAGCACACTGGGACTCGATTTTAGGCTCCTGAGGGCTGGCAGGGAATCTTTTTTCCCTTACACCTCCCTGAGTCGCATTCACATGCAGTCTACTTAGCATTTCTGGGAAACTCAGTAACAAAACACTTTGCTTTTTGTCTTTAATGTCTCAAGAAGGGCACTGGTAACACAATGCCTGTTTACCTCCACTCCTTGCTTTCAAAGTGTCCTTAAGATCCACTTTCTACCAGTCAGAGATCTCACTGCAGACAGCAATCCCATCAAACAAGAAAAAAACCACTTCCATTTATTTTGTTTTTAAAGGAATCGTTTTTAATGAAATGCACACAGAATGATACAATATAAAACTTTAATTCAAGTTATAAAAATATGTATGTGAGTTCAAGGCATTTAATTTGAAAATAAAAGATTGTCAACTGGATCAGAAAATATTCCCTTACAAATTGCACTCTTTTCCCTTATCCTCCTCCCAATAAAAAGATTTTGTTCCTTTCATTTCAGCTGATTTTGCTCTCATATAAACAACATTTTAATCTCTCATAAAAATGGTCTTAAATGGCCCTGAGGTACTGCACAGATTGATACAGTCTAGGTCATTGCTTTCATACACAGTAAAAAGACGTATGAAATCCTTAAAGAAACAAGAGGATTTTATCTTCTGAAGCAGAATATTTCTTGTAGCTGATGCGTGCTTGGCTACAACTAACAGGTTATTCCAACTGATTCCTAAAATATCCTGGTTGTATGCAGTAGGCAGTATACTCTTCCTATTCCACATAAAACTCTGTGAAGCAGAAGACTTATTAAAAGTGGATAAGAAAAGCACTTTAGCAGAGAGATTGGACTTGGAGCTGTTGCAGAGCTGTTTCAGCACTCACATAACTCATCCTGCTCACTCCACTTCTCTGCTCTGCTCCCAAGGATTGCTCAGAGGCAGGAAGGAAAAACTGCTGGAGCAATCTTTTTCTTTAGATAATGCAGAATGGATACTCCTTGTGTCTATGAAAAAAAATCTCCGAAACACCTGACCTGGTCATTCAGCTGAAGCTCAGCATCTCCTCCTGGGAGCCTGGAAATGACAATTGATTCAAGTACTGGGAATAAGAACTTGGAGAAAGAACTCTGCCTGTCCAAATGGCAGACAGGTGGCAACTCCTGTATTACCCTTTGCTTTGATACAACCAGTGATACTTAATATACCACAATTGGAAAGTTACTAAGAATCAGCAAACAATCCTGGAATGGTTTGAGTGGGAAGGGACCTTAAAGATCATCCAGTTCCAACCAGGGACACCTTCCACTCAACCAGGTTGCTCCAAGTCCCATCCAGCCTGGCCTTAAGCACTTCTAGGAATGTGGAGAAAAATCATCTGAGGGAAAAAACCCCTGACTGAAATTATTTTTTTATCATGTGTGTCATGTCCGAGCGGTGGTGAG
>VZRX01005544.1:7311-31650 GCA_013398075.1 Notiomystis cincta | reverse complement strand
GCACCCTTCCTGCTCTGTACCCTTCTTGCTCTGCACCCTTCCTGCCTGCTTGTCACACATCTGTGTGGGTGGGTTTGGCAGGATGCACCCCCTTTCCTTCACTGGCCTGCCCTTAGTGTGGGACAAATTGCAAATATGTGGTGCCAAGGGGCGCTGGGGATGCGGGGCACGAGCCAGAGCGCAGGTGGATGGCACAGGGTGGTGGCACGGGCAGGGATGTGCAGTGGCCCCACAGGCAGCATGGCAAGGGCTCTGTCTGGCCAAAAGCCACGGAGCCAGAGCACAGTGGGTACCCCAGTGAGTGCTGGTGGAGTCAAGGCTGTCCCGCTGTGGGAGACACTGCACATCTCCCACAGACCCCGAGCTGAGGGTGATGATTTATTTCTAGAAACGCTCGCTCAGTTCCTCTCTCTGCAGAGGGCATGAGGTGTTTGCCTCAGGGCTGGGCCCCCAGCGCTGCCACAGTGCCGTGGCCAGCGGGCTGGGGCCCCTCACCTGCTCTCTCCAGGTTCCAGAGGCACGTCTACACCTACCGCATCCTCCCCGATGACGAGGGGCTGCTCTCCGTGCAGGTGGGTGCGGGGGTGTGGTGTGTGCACCCCCTGCCCTGGGCGGTGCCTCGGAGCGGGGCGTGGTCAGGATGCGGCTGTGAAGGGCCCGGGGTGCTCGTCCGTGTCCCCGTCCCCGTCCCCGGTGAGGTGGCATCAGCCTGTGGTTTGTTTTCCTGCCCGAGCTGCAGGACGCGGGCGCTTTGCAGCCACTCCAGCTCGGGGCCGTCAGGAGCTGCCTCCCCAGAGCGCCGCGCATCCTGACACTGTCCCCTCCCGCCAGTGACCCTGTCACAGCCCGGCCACACAGAGCCAGCCCCATGGCAGCTGGACCCACGGGCTCTGTCCTGGCCTCGCCTCCCCTCTTGGATGTCCCCTCAGGGTTTCACCTGGTACCCAGCTCTCTGCAGCTGCCCTTTCTGCTCCCCTAAAAGATCATCCTGGGTGTCCACGGGGAGAATCCCTGTCTGCTGAAGGAGGTTGATGTCTCCATGCTCCTCCGTGCTCCTCACCCCATGGATCCGATGTCCAGCTGGCACTTCCAGCTCACCACGGGCACACTTTGAGGGACAGACCCACCGGACACGGCAGGCTGGGGCTGCTCTGGTAGAGGAGGGGGTGTGATGGTGCTTGCCCTGCTCTGCCTCCCCAGACCATCCAGGGCATCCAAGCCAAGTGTTTCCGCACCCTGCCCGACCTGATTGGTGCCTACCAGCACCCCAACAACGGGCTGATGACCCCCCTGCTGTACCCCGTGCACCGGGCGAGGCCGGACGAGGACTCTGGTGAGCCGGGGCGGGGCCGCGGGCTGTGCCCGGCTGGGAGTGGGGAGGGTCCCGCTGAGCCGGTCACTCTGCCCGCAGACGGGGAGGATGCCCGAGGCTGGGGGCCCACGGTGCCGTGTCCCGGCGCTGCCCCCTCCAGCCGGACCCACATCCCGCAGCAGCTGCACCAGAGGCTGCAGGAGCAGGTTCGCAGCAGGTAACGCACCCCTGCCCGCCCCGGGCCATGGGATGGGCATGTCCAGGGGGGATCTTTATGTCCACCCCTCTCGCAGCCCGGCCAGTGACTTCATGGGCTTCATGGCCGAGTACCTGACCCACCACATGCAGCTGGACCTGGAGACGCTGTGCCACGGGCACCCGCAGCTGCGGCACCTCAGCAGGGCACTCGCCACGGCCTGCCGGGCACTGCACAGGTCAGTGGGGGGGCTGGAGCGGGGCCACCCCCCGGGGCCACCCCCCTTGTCCCCGTCCCCTTTCGCTGGCTGAGTGTCGCTCAAGGCACGGGAAACGCCCACACCGCCTGTCTCCCGCTCTCGCCTCCCCTGCAGTGAGATCGACTTCACGCTGGCGGGTCTGGAGACCCTGGCCAGGGTGTTCGACCCCCCTGTGTCCCCTCGCAGCCCGGCCAGGGAGCAGGTGAGCGTCCCCACAGCTTTCAGGGACCTCCACATCTTGTGGTGCAGCCCAGACCCACAGTGAGGAATCCACCGGTCCAGTGCAACTGTGCTGCTCCAAAAACATCCATCCTTCCCCTCAGGGTTTCCTGAGCAGCGATCCAGACCTGGAGCTGCTCCTCAGCAAGATCTCCACCGTCAACCACCTCCTCTCTTCGCTGGAGAAGAAGGTGCCTGACCTCCTGTGGTGCAGGGGAAGGCACAGCTACCCCTCTCCTAAATCAACCCCTCTGGCAAACCGAGCTCTGGTTGGCAGCACAGCCCAGTGCTCCCAGTCAGCCCAGTGCTCCCAGCACAGTGCCCATCTCTCTGGCAGGTGCTGAAGTCACTGCAGGAGATGGTGACAAGTCACAACCTGGCACTGCCCAGCGTGGCCGTGGCTCCCCCGCCAGCTGCCCGGCCCCTGGCCGTGCAGAACTTCGAGGTCGGGCTGGGGACAGGGCGGGACCGGTGTCACTGCTGGGCGGGGCAGGTGTGGGGACAGCTCCGAGCCACGTCCCTGTGTGCAGGTGAAGGTGGGGAAGTCCCAGCGTGCGGCCCTGACGGTGGACGTGGAGTCGGGGACAGTGACAGTCACCAAGCGGGGCAGCAGCTCCCCGGAGGAGGTGATCCCACAGGATAAAAGTAAGGGGCTGCCACTGGGACTCCTTGGGGCTGGAGGGTTCCCTGCCAAAGGCCTGATGCCACGGGAATGAGCCACGTGCCCTGGCACACCCCAAGGCCCCATCCCACACTGCCCCATGGTGGGAGGTGGGGGCCACCATCACCCCCTGACCCCCATCCTTCAGTCCTGCAGCTGATCAAGAACCAGAGTGTGCAGAGCAAGGCAAGGCTGGTGTGTGCCCGTGAGAACCAGAAGAGCCTGAGCAGGGACTTCATCTTCCCCAGCGCGCGGGTGAGCGGCACCGGCTGTGCCCACGGCGTGTCCTGGGGAACACAGGGCCCTGGGGAATATGGGAAGCAGCAAATCAGGGGTCTCAGGGCTGAGACCACCCCGACAAACTGGCTCCTACACCTGGGGGTGATGCCCACCTGATGCTGGGGAGCTGTGCCTCCCATCTCCCTAAGACACCCTCCCCATCCCGCAGAAGCGAGAGGCCTTTTGCCAGCTGCTGCAGCTGATGAAGATCCGGCACTCCAACCTGGATGAGCCTGAGCTCATCTCGGTGTATGTCGGGACATGGAACATGGGTAAGGGGCCAGGAGAAGGTGGCCTTGTCCTGGGAGGTTGCTGTGGCTCATTGTGAGCCTGGGTGGGTTTTGGGAGGTGTCCCTCAGGTCTGAGCTGGTTGTCAGTGGGAGGAGGAGACTGGAGAAGACACCAACCTGGCTGCCTTGGACTTTGTCTGTCCTGTCGTGATCCACTCACTTGGAGGGTGTCGGGGGGACAGAGGAGCTGGGATATCATGAGAGTTTCGGGCTGTAAATTCCCAGCAGCAGTCTGGGATGCACACAGCTGATCCATGGGGCTGGCACGGTGCTTCCCACCCCCGGCAGCTCCTGGAGACGGGCAGGGCCTGTGCTGGAGATGTCCCCTCTGTGTCCCTGCCCACAGGCAGCACGCCCCCACCCCGCTCCCTGGCCTCCTGGCTGACCTCGAGGGGCTTGGGGCACACGCAGGACGAGACCACGGCCTGCATCCCCCACGACATCTACGCCATCGGCACCCAGGAGAACTCCCTGGGCGACCGCGAGTGGGTCGAGTTCCTCTGCGCCTCCCTCAAGACCCTCTTGGCCATCGACTTCCGAGTGGTAACGGCGGCCCCGGCAGGCCCGGGGGGGCGGCTGCCAGCAGCCATCACCCCACAGCTCCTCCCCAGCCCAGATCAGCCCAGGGAACATCCTGTGCCACACGGACTCCGCGAGTGCCGTCCCCGGGAGTCAGGGATGGGTTGCTGACCCACCTACGTGGCGCAGGATGGGGGCCAGGCAGGCTCACCCCCTGCCCCACCCACCACAGGTGGCCCTGCAGTGCCTGTGGAGCATCAAGATCGTGGTGCTGGTGAAGCCGGAGCACCAGCGGCGCATCAGCCACGTCCACACCTCCAGCGTGAAAACCGGGATCGCCAACACGCTGGGTAGGGATGGGATGGGACAGGGAGATGACCCTGAGGGAGGGGACAGCCTGAGGGCCAGGACAGGACCTCTGGGCTCCCCCAGAACTCAGTGGTGGCACATCCCTGCAGGGAACAAGGGAGCTGTGGGCGTCTCCTTCCTTTTCAACGGGACCTCCTTCGGCTTTGTCAACTGCCACCTGGCCTCTGGCAGCGAGAAGACGCACAGGTGATGCAGGAATGGGGAGGATGGGGCTGCCCTGAGGCAGGTGGGTGTCTCAGGGGGCCGGAGGAGCCCTAAGGGGCTGTGGGGCTGCCCCTGTCCCCAGCTGGCAGGATCAGAATGAGGGTGAGGTGTCCCCGGGGTGGCTCACGCGGTGCTGCTGTCCCCCCTGCAGGCGGAACCAGAACTACAGTGACATCCTGCACTCCCTGGCCCTGGGGGACAAACGTCTGGGAGGCTTTGACCTCACCCTGCGCTTCACCCACCTCTTCTGGTTTGGGGACCTCAACTACCGCCTGGACATGGACATGCAGGTGGGGACCCACAGACAGCAGGCTGGGGACAGCGGGGGGAGAGGAGCCTGGGGGTCACCATCCCTTCCCCTGGCACAGGACATCCTCACCCACGTAGTCAAGAAGGAGTTTCAAGCCCTCCTGGCTGTTGACCAGCTCACCCTGGAGCGGGAGAAGAACAAGGTGTTCCTGCAGTTCAGTGAGTGTGGGGACAAGGGTGCTGCTCCTCTCTCTGAGACAGCAGCACCAGGGTCCCCACAGCCCTCCCTGGTCACCCCCAGCTCTGCAGGGTCCCCTCTCCTGGCACAGCCCTGCACGAGGTGTCCAGAGCCTGGGAGACCTTTGCATGCCATGGGTGCCAGCTGTTGGTGTGAGCCTCCCGTGGGGACCATGATACCCCATGGGGACAGGCAGGGGCCATGGCCCCCCTGCCACCTGCACATCTTGGTTCCAGGTGAGGGCGACATCTCCTTCCCTCCCACGTACCGGTACGAGCGAGGCACCCGGGACACCTACGTGTGGCAGAAGTCCAAGCCCACGGGGGTGAGTTCCAGAGGCCTCCCTGTGGGGACAGGGACAGCAGGGTGCCGAGGGGGCTGCGTGGTGATGCTCAGCCCCCACAGCTCCATCAGCCTGTCCCCTCCCAAACGGGGTGTGTGCAGGAGGGAACTCCCTTTTTGGGGTGCTGGGATGCTCTTCTGGGCTGGGGGCAGACCCAAGCGGCTCTGAACCGGCTGCTTTCCCTGTTTCTAGATGCGGATCAATGTCCCCTCGTGGTGCGACCGCGTCCTGTGGAAGTCACACCCGGAGACACACTTGGTCTGTAACTCCTACGGTGAGTGAGACCCCAGGGGCAGAGCAGCTGGGGTGGCCAGGGCTGCCAGGGCCCCGGAGCTTGGGGACCACCCCCCAGCTGCCCCTCCCGCCATGCAGGCTGCACCGATGACATCGTGACCAGTGACCACTCGCCTGTCTTTGCCACCTTTGAGGTGGGAGTGACGTCGCAGTTTGTGCCCAAGGAGGGTAAGGGCTGCGGTCTGTCATGCCCGGGCTGGGTTTGGGGTGAGCCCCAGCACACCCTGACCTGCCAGGACCTGCCTGCAGCTCCTGGCTCCAGCCCCGAGGCGCTGGCCTGCATCGAGTGGGAGAGCATCGAGGTGATCCTGAAAACCACAAGCCGCAGCAAGTGCTACATCGAGTTCCATTCCTACTGCCTGGAGGGTGAGGGGGTGCCTGGGGTGCTGGGGGTGGCTGTGGGGTGAGCTGGCCTGGCTGGAGCTGTGTCCCCCTCTGTCCCCCGCAGAGGTGCAGCGGAGTGGGGAGAACACCTCCCAGAACTGTGACATCCCTGGGTTCCTCAAGCTGGGCTGGTCCTCCAAGCATCTGCCTGTGGTGCGCAGCTCTGGAGCATCCTCATCCCCACCCCTCCCTCTGGCTCTGTACCCTGAGCCCCAAGGGGAGCTGGAACTGTCGCCACCCCCAGGGCAGATCCACCCTGTGCCCCCTACCCTGCGGCAGCCCCCCCAAATTCCCCCTCTCTGTGCACAGCTGAACCCCATCCTGCCCGACCTGGAGTACCTGGGGGACCAGCACCTGCTCCTCAGCGTCAAGGGCGTGGAGAGCTGTGAGTCCTACGGTACGTGGGGATGTGACACCGGGGCCACCACGGCGGCATGGGGGTGCCAAGCACAGCCCCCCGCCTGCTGGGTGTGAGGTCGGCAGCTGGAGCTTGGCAAGAGGGACCCTGGCTCCCACCCTGCTGCGGGTGCTGCTGCTTGCGGGGGCGTCCCGACTCCCCCGAGCCCCGGGGGCTGACGCTGTGCCTGCAGGCGAGTGCTGCCTCGCCCTGAGGTCAGCGATCGGCACCACGGCCCAGCAGTTCGAGACATTCCTGTTCCACCGTGGCGAGGAGACGGGCTCCGTGCGCGGCTGGATGCGGGTCCGCGTCCCCCGGGGCCGGTGTAGTACCCGCGAGAGGCTTTACGGTAACGGCGGCCGCACGCAGCCCCCTCCCGGTGCCCTGGGCTCGGGACGCCCCGGGCCACGTTGCCCTCTGGCCGCTGGCCCTGGGCTGAGGACAGACCTCGCTGCCTTTGCAGAGTGGATCAGCTTTGAGGAGGAGGATGCTGAGCCGGCGGCAGAAGCCCCGATGTGCCCCAAGCCGCCCCTGCAGCGCCTCAGGTACGCCGGGTGGGCTCAGCACTGCCGCAGCCCCAGAGCGGGGGGGTGCTGAGCCCTTTTCCTCTCTGTGCTTCAGGAGCCGCCCCCGCAGCCTCCCGGAGCCGACCACCGGCTACACCAACCCCGCCTACTTCATCTTCGAGGGGGTCCCCAACGCGTGGGTCCCGGACCCCAGAGAAGCCCCCAAGAAGGCGGCAGAGGGCCCGGCCGGGGGCCAGCGGTGCCGGAGCCCCTCCGGAGCGCGGGTCCCGTTGCCCTCAGGGGAGGAGCCGTGGGGTGGCCGGCCCCGCTGCGCATCACCGAGCCCGTCCCGTGGGCACCCGCTGAGCCCCTCCAGAGGGGACCAGCACAAGAGACCCAAGTCGGCCGTCCTGACGAGGGACATGGTGGGGCTGGGCGACTGCTCGCTGTATGTGGCCACTGCCCTGAGCCCGGCGGACCAGGTGTCACCGCAGTGCAGGGGGGACACACGGGAGGTCCCGCTGCGCCAGACTCGCCAGGTCCGGGAGCCGCCGCCGCGGCCCTGCCGGGAAGCGCCGAAGCCCTTCGGGAAGCGGCGGGCGCTGGACCTGGAGGCTCAGCCTCCTCCTGCCGCCGACCTGCAGCCTGCCAGGATGTAGTGACAGCTGTGCCCGGCCCTGAGCCCCTCGGCAGCTGCTCCCTCCTGCTCAGCCCTGCTCGGACGGTGCTCCCGGAGGACTTTCCCTTCAGCACAGCTCCCGAGGCCGCTGCGCTGGTTTCTTCCAGGATTCCCTTTGCTATCTCTATCCAGAATAAAGTGTCAGGGACTTTGCACACTTTTTGTTTGCACAGGGAGTTTGCACACTTCGTTCTGCCAGAGGGCAAGGAGGGAAAGTGCCGAGCCAGATGGGGAAAACACCGGCTCCCGGTGTCCTGGATGCTCCAAGGCATTGCCCACCACGTCTCCCCGTTCCATGGGAACCCAACGCAGCCCTCGAGGCAAAGCTGACGGGTGCCACAGCCCTTGACCCCTCAGCTCTGCTCTGCCCGGCACAGGGAGAGAGGCACTCCCCCAAAAACACAGGGACACCCGACCCGGCAGTGTCCCGGCCGTGCGGCGCCCGAGGTAGCCCCGGTTTGGGGAACACGATGCCCGGGCTGGCCTCAAGGTGGCAGTGGCCACCTTTGTCCTCAGGATGGCCCCGCAGGGCTGGGGGCCAGCGGGACCGCGCCGCGGGCTGCGGGCACTGCGCCATCCCGGGAACCAGGGGGCTGCCCTGGGCCGGGCGAGGGGCTCCGGGCCCCGGGGATGGGGGCTCTGACCCTCGTGGCTGAGGGACTGTGGTCCCCGCGGGCAGAGGGACAACCCGTGGGTGAGGGACTGTGGACCTTGTGGTTGAGCGACCACGGTCCCCCATGGGCGGAGGGGTGTGGTCGCCATGGGCGAGAGGCCACGGTGCCCATGGATGAGGGGCTGTGCCCTCGTGGTTGAGGAGCCGTGGTCCTCCTGGGGAAAGGGCTGCGACCCCATGGGAGAAGCCACCATGCCCCATGTCCAGGGGCCGCAGGTGGCCCGAAGCCTGCGAGGGCACCAGAGGGATAGGAGCGCAGCGGGGCTGAGCCCTGCGGCAGCTCCTGCCTCCGCCTCCGCCCGCCTCCAGCCCTGCCTTCGCTGGGCACTTTGCTCCCGGCCGCGGGAAGCGGGAGCGGGCACAGTCGGCACGTCAGGGCCCGGCCAGGGCTGCCTGCTGCCCCCCGGCATGGCCCCGTCCCGCGTGGGGAACGGGCTCTCCCCGCGGGGGCCCCACTCCTGAGAGCCGCCCGGGTGCGCAGGTGAGCCGGGGCAGCCCCTGTTTGGTGAGAGCCGGGACAGCCCTGCCATGGCCACGCAGTCCCAGCTGGGCTCCGGGGGCGAGGGACAAAGGTGGGATCTGCAGGGCTGGATGGGTGCAGGGTGGGGGTCAGCCAGTTCTCACCATCCCTCCACCACCCCCAAATCCCTCTGTACATCCTCCTCTCTAACACGCCACCTCCTTCCTCTGTCGCCGAGGGCCTTCATCCTTCCCAGTGTGGCCCCCTCCCCTTCATCCTTCTCTCAGTCCCCCAAATCTCTGTCTCCTCGTGGGTTGGAGCTGCCCTGGTGCTGCCATGGCTCAGCCTGACGCCGTGGGCTCCTGCCCATCCCCAGCGAGGTGGGGGACAGGGACAGCCCAGCCAAGGGTGGAAGGGAACCCTCACCCCCAGCCTGCCCAGGGTCACCTCGGGTCAGGGATGGGGTGGACAGCAAGAGAAATGCCCAACCCCACTGGTGTCCCCGGGGAGGTGTCCCGGCAGAGCGTGCCTTGGCTGCTGTTCCAGGCGAAGGGAAGGATTGGAATTAGGTCACATCCCCTTGTGCCGGGGCTTTGGCTGCACGAACCACGTGGCGATTAGGGACAAGGGTCCTTCTGCAGGATGTTTTGCATTATTTCCCCTTGTTTTGCAATTTCCAAGGGCTTAGGCGAGGAGAAAAGCCGTTTTTCCAATGCTCCAGCCACAGCCAGTCCCAGGCTCACCCACCCCTTGGCAGCTGCTCCGAAATCCGCTCTCACCTCCCCTCTCCGAGCTCCTGCCTGCTGCTCCGTGATCCCCAGCACTGCGGTTCCCATCCTGTCCCACCAGCAGGACTCTGGCTCCGGGGCAGAGTCTGCTCTGGTGTTGTCCCACTCCTTCATTTTACTGGAGCCTTTCCAATGCCCTCATGAATCCCCAGGGCTGGGGGAACCCTCAGATCCCACCGGGACTGGTGCTGCCAGCGGGGTCAAAGGACAGTCTGCATATCTGCAGGACCAGGAGCCAGGGAAAAGCTGCCAATCCTGTGGCCAAGGGCATCGTGTGCCCTCAACACGTGGCCCATGGCTGGCCCCTGCCCCTTCCCACTGGCCCATGGCTGTTGCTGCATTTTCCAGGACCCCTTGCTACTTCCTGGGGAAAGCCAGGGCCCACTCCAAAGACACCATTCCTGGAGGATGTGCCTGCCACGGGCAAGGGATTCCACAGCATTCCTTCTGCATCCACAAAGCGGGCAGAACAGAAGCATCACCTCTTTCTGCAGCACCTTCCATCTCCCTCCTCCACAGCCTTCCCCTGCAGTTCCTTCCATCTCCTGCTCCAACAATCAGCCCCAACTCTCGGTTCACACCTTGATCCCTCCTCAAAAGCCCACAGCCAAGGATAGCTTTGCTAGGAATGTCAGCAAGGAGTAAGAATGGAGCTGACGGTGATGTCTCCTTAGGCTGGACTGATGTGATTCAGTAATTTCAGCCACTGATTTTGGTCGTGACTAAGATGAGGAATTTCAACCACTGGTTTTGGTTGTGACTAAGATGAGGAAGCAAAAAACCTCTTAAGATATAACTTGCCAAATGTCATCTCCTTCTGCATTTCTATATTTCTATATTTCTATATTTCTATATCCTCAAAGGAATGTGCTTGGGAATGGTTAAATCCCACTGCTGACTGTGCTCAGGCTGTATCAGCTGCCAGAAGCCAGGTGCCTGTGCTCTCCACTGAGCAGTCCAGCACTCCACAGCTGCTCAGGACTTATCCTTATGCATTTCTCACACTCGACTATTGGTTTTCATTTACTATCTTCTCCATACCTTAATTGTTTGGTGACCTGTGTCATGGACACTGATTTTGGACACTGAACCTGCAACAGCTCTGCTCTGGTCAGGCTCAGGGCTTTGTGTTCCCTTGCACTCAGAGGCTGGAAGAGGAAACTAAATCTCCTGGTCCCTCATATCCTCAGCAGCTTGAGGACCTGTGGCTGCTGGAGCAGGACCACCATTGACACCTCGCTTGCAAGCTCAGGTTTTCCTACAGCCTGTTTTCCCTCCTAGTTCTGGGAAAACAAACCAAGTTCTCTCCACTGTTAATGTTTGATCAGGACCTGCCTGTTGCTCTCTGAACTCATCCCTGCAATAAAGGCGGGAGCTGTGGCGGGCTGGGAGCTGCAGGGTGTTGGATGCGGGCCCGGAGCTCAGCCTGCAACTCAAACAGAGCCCCGGGAGCATGGCTGGAGGGGCCCGGCCCCCACGGTCCCATCTGCCTGCTGAGTCATTTATGAGCATCTCTGTCAACCCCAGGTGTCTCTTCAGGCAGGGCATGGCAGGGATGATCCCATAGATACACCCTATGGGATACTCCTGCTGGGAGAAGCCTGCACATCCTCACGGCAAAGGGAAACAGGAGGGGGATGATGAGGGAGCCAAGGATGAAGGAGCCTGAGAGGATGTGTCCTTCCACCTTGTAGCACCAGCTCCAGATAACGTGCATCTCTGAGCCCCGAGTCCTCCTCTGTCCTGGTGCCCGTCACCCCCTGAGTGAGCTCTGGACAAAAGGAATTGGAGATGCTCCAGCATTCCCTCCATCAAATATGGTTTGGGCTACACCCTGATCTCCACCAGCAGCAAAGCAGCTCCTGCTCTCAGGTTACTCATCCAAGCATCCATTCTCCATTGGAGGAATCATTTCACCAGGGATGGTGGAGGGGTCCAGGCCCAGGCAGCCCTTGCCTGCCCTTTGCTGGACACCATGGTGGTGGCAGAGACTCCCTTTTCCCTCAAGAAGAGAGCTCTGAACATTGACAGCTTGTCCTCATGCCGACTTCCCAGGAGTTCACAGATCCCAGCCTTTGATCCTAACACTGGAATGTCCTGCCTGCCTTGTGAACTTGCTCTGTCTTGAGCTGGGACTTGGCTGCAGCAGCTCCTCTCCACGGGGCTCAGCTCATCCCTTCCCCGTGGAGAACACCCGGCAGCCAGCGGCTCCTCGCTGTCCAGGGACTCTCTCTCCCAAAGGCTCCTTTAACAGCCCCCCCAGGATTTCTCTGGGACACAACATTCCCGCAGACAAGGCTTTCTTCTCCTCCCGCCTTTCTTCTCCCAAGGAGCCCTCCGGGAGCAGCGGCATTGTCAGGATGGTGCCAATTAGGCTGAGGCAGCTTCCAAGAGGCTGCGCTGGCCCCGGCCGGGGGCTGCTGGTGCTCGTCAGGGTCTCATTGTTCGGCGGCCGTGGGGCTGTGCCCGGCGGGGCCGGCGCGGGGCTCTGTCCCCGGCGCGGGGCTCTGTCCCCGGCGCGCTGCGGCCGTCCCTGCGCCGGCTCAAAGGGGTGATTAATGGGTGATTAATGGGTGATTAATGGGTGTCAGTGCAGGGGCTGAGGAGGGGAGGCTTTGCCCCCCTCCCCCTCTCCGGCTCCCCGCGAGTTGAGAAAAACCAGAGAACCATCAAAGTGGCCGGAGCTCCTGGAGGGGGAGAAAATCTGGCAGCTGTGGCTCCCTTCCACGCTTTGTGCCTGCCAGTGGTCGGGATCAGTGACTAGTGTGCTTTTATGAACTGCTCCCTAGGTCTGGCTGGCACGACATGGCCACTCCAGTGAAGATGTTCCCAGTTTCCCAGTGGACACTGACACCGGCTCCCTGGCTGGGAGGGAACACCACGGCGGCACCCGAGGCAAACTGTGTCTTCAACGAGGAGTTCAAGTTCATCCTACTGCCTGTCTCCTACAGCATCGTCTTCGTGGTGGGGCTGCCCCTCAACTCCTGGGCCCTGTGGATGTTCACCTCCAGGATGAGGCCCTGGAATGCCACCACCACCTACATGGTCAACCTGGCCCTCTCAGACACGCTCTACGTCCTGTCCCTGCCTACCTTGGTCTATTACTACGCCGACCGCAACAACTGGCCCTTCGGGACAGGGCTCTGCAAGATCGTCAGGTTCCTCTTCTACGCCAACCTCTACAGCAGCATCCTCTTCCTCACCTGCATCAGCGTGCACCGCTACATGGGCATCTGCCACCCCATCCGCTCCCTCAAGTGGGTGAAGACCAAGCACGCCCGCGTCATCTGCGTGGCCGCCTGGCTCGTGGTCACCATCTGCCTCATCCCCAACCTCATCTTTGTCACCACCAGCTCCAAGGGCAACATCACCCTGTGCCACGACACCACCAGGCCCGAGGAGTTCGACCACTACGTGCACTACAGCTCGTCCGTCATGGCCCTGCTCTTCGGGGTGCCCTTCCTGGTCATCGTCCTGTGCTACTGCCTGATGGCCAAGCGGCTCTGCAAGTCCAGCTTCTCCAGCCCCAGCCTCCGGACGCCCTCCTACAAGAAGCGCTCCATCAAGATGATCATCGTGGTGCTTGCTGTCTTCGCCATCTGCTTCGTGCCCTTCCACATCACCCGCACCCTCTACTACACCTCCCGCTACTTCCAGGCCGACTGCCGGACCCTCAACATCATCAACTTCACCTACAAGATCACGCGGCCGCTGGCCAGCATCAACAGCTGCCTCGACCCCATCCTGTACTTCATGGCCGGGGACAAGTACCGGGGCCGGCTGCGCCGCGGGGCCGCCCAGCGCCTCCGGCCCACACCCACCCTGCACCTGGCCCTGGTGTCACCCTTCGCAGACAGCGCCACGGGTGGCAGCCACAGCGTCACCCGGGCAGCCGGGACCGCGCACAGCGGGGGCGGCTGCTGAGGGCGTTCCGTAACCTCAGCCCTGGGCTCCGGGAGCTGCCGTCCCTCAGGGCTCCATGTGGGCACTCCCAGGTCCCCAGACCTGAGCTGCCCCCGCCCAGCCCCGCAGGGCTGAGGGCTGGAGGCCACAGGCTGCCCTAGGAGGCAGTGGGAGCAGGGTGCTGGTGCTGGTCAGGGCAGGAGAGCCACTGGACACTCGTGGGAATGGGAAAGACACTGAGGAGGCTCTTTGGGGGCAGCAGGCCGGTGTTCCACCCCGGGGCACTCTTGGGGACACATGGGGCTGACAAGTCACTAAAGAGAAGGGACACTGGTGCCTCCCTGGGCAGGTACAACTCATCCCAGATGAGTCAGTGGTGATATGCAGGGACCAGACTGAACCTGGGGACAGAGCCCACGCTGGGTGGGTTCTCAGAGATGTCCCTATCACACTGCTGGCCTTGGCAGAGGGGGAGGGACAGAGCCTGGGGCACTTGCTGCTCATTGCCCCCAATAAAGCCCCTTCCCCTCTCTACACTCAGGCCTGTTTCTCCCTGCAGCACGAGGAGGAGGAGGGGGGACACCCTCCCTCACCCCAGAGAAATTCCACTGGGGCAGGTCCAGAGGGATGAGCCAGAGCTCCCACGGTGACAGGAAGGTTCTTGGGAATTTCCCTTTATGGGTGTTTGCTCCTCAAATGTTTACCCAGCCCTTTGTTTGACCAAGTGCCTGCGCAGAGCAGCGCTCCGAGATTGGTTCAGCGCTGTTGACTCTCCCACGCCAGCCTGGCAGGAATGGGACAGGAACATGGACAGGGACAGGGCTGTCCCCCTTCTGAGAGCCCCAGGAGGGGCTGTCCCCATCACTCCCTGCAAGTCCTGCCAGCATTTGCCTAAGAGGGGGGAGCCCAGAGCGTCACTGGGGTGTCACGTCCACACCAGTCACACACAGCCACATTCCACAAGAGCTGCCCAGGGGGAGGAGAGGGCCCTAGGAATGGCACATCCCAGCCCCATATCCCTGTTCCACCCAGAGAGCCCCTCACTCACCTCTGAGCCAAGAGCAGGAGATCCCCATCCTGAGCCCAGTTAAACCAGTAAGAGCTGCCCCTCACCTCCCATTATATCCAATGTGGCCCAGGTGGGAGCTGCTTGGCTGCACCTGAGTGGTGCAGGGCCCCTGCCAAACAGTGCCCCAGCTGGAGATGGGACTGCTAGGGAGGGGACAAACGGGGTGGCAAGGGCACCCACGTGGGCAGTGCAGGGCTACGGTCACAGTGCTGCCAATCCCAACCTCTGGAACACACACAGACAGGAGTTAGGAGGTTGGAAATCTGTATTGAGTATGGAGATGGCAGGAGAGGCTCATCTGGGTCCATATGGTCCTGGCTCAGGCCACATCCACAGGTCCCCAGGTCCAGGAGTGTCCCCCTTCCACCCCAAGGTGGGCTGTCCCCCCAGGCTGGTCCCACTCATCACCAGGATGCCATCCCAAAGACCCCATGTCAATCCCTCCTCCCATGACACCCCTTCCCTCATCCTGTAGCGACCTGGTTATCCCCGGGGGACCGTGCCCGTTGCTGGCCCCAGCCCCACACCATCCCCGTGCAGGGCACAGCTGTGTCACCCACAGCCCCTCCAGACCCCTTGCAAGGGGGAGCCTTTCCCAATCTCCCCCTCACTTCCCCCTCTCCTCCCACCTCNAGGCCAGAGTGGGGACTGTCCCCCGCATGTCCCCCATGCCAGGCTGGCTGAAATGCCCCCTGCAAGGGCCCTCATGAGCCAGGGCGGGGCCGGCGCCGGGGGCACTCAGAGGATGTGCAGCTCGTCTGACTCTGACAGCCCATACTTGGTCTTGTTCTCATTGAAGAGCTTGAGCAGGGCATGGGTGTAGAGATCATGGTACCGGTCCACCAGCTCCCGGCTCGGGTTCTCCACCTTGGGCACCGCCACCGGCTCCCCCACTGCCGGCAGGGGACAGGGTCGGGATGGTGGTGACACAATCGGCTCGCTGGGGCACAGGCCAGGAGGGGGCTGTCCTTCTCCCTCCCCACCCCGGGGACCCCCAGCCCACGGTGGGGTGTCCTTCTCCCTCCCCACCCCGGGGACCCCGGCCCCGCCGCTCACCCACGGTGGTGATGGGTCTGGCGTAGGGCAGGAAGCCGCGGGACCGGCTGGAGGTGAGGCCGCGGCCGTAGAAGAGGCAGGGAGCGAAGCCTATCATCTTCTGGAAGCGCCGCTGGATGCTCCTCATCCAGCTGCCCTCCTCAAAGACCACCTGGCGGAAGAGGTCGTTCTCCCCAAAGGAGAAGGAGGGGACGAGGAAGGCCCTGAGGAGGGGACACAGTGGGTGGTGACGGGGCGCTGGGGACCCCCGGGAGCCGCGGGGGTGGCAGCGCTGGGGACCCAGCCGTGACCCACCCGTGCCGCAGGGCCATGCGGACGAAGCCCTTGCGGTTCTTGAGGATGAGCGTGGTGACGCCGGGCCGGCAGGACAGCGACTCGGCCGCGCCGCCGATGACGATGGCCACGGCGTTGCCGGTGCCTTTCTGGGTCAGCAGGTACCCGATGGCGCGGCGGGTCACCGGGAACAGCCCTGCGGCGGGACGGAGCACCGGGGCTGCGGCATGGCCGTGCCCGGGCACCCGACGGGGACCGCCGAGGGTCCCCCCGAGCGATGGCACCTGGTGGGACCAGGGCAGGGACAGTGCAAGGGCTCCCTCTGCTGCGGGCAGGGGCTGGGAAAGGTGCGGGAAGGGGACGGGCAGGGCAGGGCGCGGGCAGTGGGGAGGGAGGGTGTAGACAAGGAGCGGCCAGGGTGTAGGACGGGGACAGACAGGGTGTAGGCGAGGTGCGAGCAAGGTGAAGGTGGAGCTCCGGCAGGGTGCAGGCAGGATGTGGACAAGGTGCAGGCAGGGTGCGAGGTGAAGGTGTCGCTCCGGCACAGCGCAGGCAGAGCACCCTCCCTGCCCGACCATCTCTCCCGTGTTTCCCCAGAGGGATCAGGGCCCCCCCGCAGCCCCCAGCCCGTGGGCACTGCGGGCAGAGCCGGGCAGGGCAGGCACCGCTCACCCCCACTCATCAGGTACTCCCGAAATACGGGCAGGCGGAAGTTTCCGGCCAGCGTGGTGAGGAAGGAGCGGATGCCCGGGAACAGCTCCTCGAAGCCCGTGGAGCCCGTGATGAAGTTGCAGAAGGCGCCGACGCAGAGGATGCCGTGGGGGTGCGAGCCGATGATGTAGTTGTGGCTGGGGGACAGGTCGTGTGTCTTCACCAGCTGCGGGGACAAAAGGGGTCACGGGGACGTGACGGTGGCACCTCCTTTAGGGTGGTCCCATCCCGTCCTGGCGCCATACCTTCACCGGGAAATAATCCCGAAAGTGCTTCCACACGGTCCATCGCCGCAGGCTCGCCAGCCTCCTGCCACCTGCAAAGCCGGGAGGGGCTCCAGGAGATCCAACCCAGCGCAGCCCAGCAGAATCCAAGGGAAACGCTCCCCGCGGACCCGCTGCATCCCTCTTCCCACCGTGGTGCTGATGATGGGGCAGCGGAGGGAAGGAGCAGGGGGAATGTGGTGCTCCCCATTTTCTGGCAGGGACCTGGAGAAAGGAGGACCCCGCCGCCTCCTGCTGCAAAGCCGGAGGAAGGGGGACACGGCCACCCCACCTTTCTCTGGCGTGTCCCAGTCGAAGATGATCCAGGCCAGGTAGAGCACGGGGATGAGCCAGAGGCTGGTGAACAGCAGGTAGATGAGGAGCAGGAGGCTGACGGTTCCTGCGGGGGCCGGGCAGGGGATGAGCGGGTGTGTGGCCCCCCTGGGGACCCCCGCAGCCCCCTACGCACTCACCCAGCAGCAGGAAGCTGAGCACCCACTGCAGCACGGCCAGGAGCTGGAGTGAGGAGCGGACTTCGCGCTGCCAGGGCCAGGGCACGGCCAGCAGTGTCCTCAGGGCAGTCTGGATGCTGGCCCGGCTGCCTGCGGAGAGCGCGACTCGGCTCGAACGCGGGCGGGGCCGCCGGGGGCACGGAGGGCACGGGGCGGGAGGTGGGATGGGAAGGATGAGCAGTCGGGGGAGGAGGGATGGGATGTGGGGGTGGAATGGAGGGTATTGATCCCCAGGAAGCTCTGTACCATGCCAGGAGGTGTCCCTGGGCAATCAGGGCTGTCCCCAGAGCACCTGGGCACCCCCAAGCCCAACAGCTCCGTGCACCAGCGGGGCCGAGAGCAGCGGCGCTTTGTGCTCCATGCCCAGTTCCCAAAGGCCAGGGCCATTCCCTGCTCTCCTTGGTGTGCTTGGACTCACAGGGGATTTGGGGATTTCTCAGCTGGCACGGCAGGGAGGCACCACCCCCAGCAAGAGCCAAGGCCAGCAGCAAGGCTGAGCCAGGTCCCGCTCTGTCCCCACCGGGACACACCACTGGCAGCGCAGCCACTCCACTCCCCCCGCCGCCCCTTCCCTCCAGCCAAGCTCGGTGAACCATTAACCTCCCCGGGCTGGCAGCCAGGATCCAAACTCCAGACATGGCCCCATCCCTGCTCCCCAAAACGGGCCTGAGGCTCCGGCCCTGCCAGCGCAGCGCTCCTGGCCAAAGGTCCTCCACGCCAAGACCACCCCAGAGAGCCCCCCCAGAGTCACAAGAGCCTTGTTTTCTCGGGAAAAACACCCCAAATCTGCGTGTTGGACCGAGAGATGGTCAGGGGACACAGGAGCAGCCCTGTCCCTGTGGCTCCCCAAGCCAGGGATCCCCAGGTCAGAGGAGAACCACCTGGTTCAGGAAGCTGGTGGAGGTTCAGTTCTTCCAGCTCAATCCAAACCAGGCACGGGACAAATGAAATAAATTAAAAACTGGAGCCATCCCTGGCCTGTGGGGGATTTTTCCAGTGGGGAATTTTTGTCCCTTTCTCCCATGCAGCATGCTGGGCTCCGAGCAATCCCTTCCACCCTCCACACATCCCCAAAATCCCGGCCACCTGCAGAACCCAGTCCCTTCTTTTTCCCAGGGAAGACACAGAGCTCTTCCCAGCTAACTTGTGTCCACCAGTTACTTTTAACATCCTTTTCCTAGCTCCCATTCCAAAAGCTCCATGAATGTCCACACCCCAGACACAGAGAACCCCCCCAGGGCTTTGCTGCCGGCCCCATCCACAGCAACAGGAGCCTCTGCAAACCCAAAATTATTAATTTGCAGGAGCATCTTGTGTGTAGCATTCCCAAATGTCGTCCAAAACGTCATCCCTGTGGAGCAACTGTGCCTTTTCCTGTGGAGTTATCCCCAAATTGCTCCCAACACCCACTTTCTCCTCAGCACTCCCAAGCAAGCAGACAGCAGTGAGAGCCACCAGCTCCTCGCATTGCTGGAGAACCAGGGACCATCCCAGCCCATTCTGGGAGTCTCTTACCACTGAGGTTCTGGGAGCAGGCTGCTATGATGGTTTTCATGGCGGCAGGAGCTCTGTGGTGCCGTGGGTGGGGAGTTTGGCAATCTGAGGGCACCGGGCTGTGTGTCCAGAGGGTTGAACCAGGTGACCAGAGGGACACCAGCCCTGCTGAGGGGAGGGGACCTGCTCCAGCTGGGATTAGGAGCATGGAGAGGAGCTGGTGGTCCCTGGAAGGGTCACACGGAGGGTGAGGCACTGCTGCCGTGCTGGGCAGTCGCTGCTCCTTGGAAAGTCCCGGCTGCCGGTGCTGGCAGGGGCTGAATTCCCTTGGGAAAGGCACTGCTGCATTCCCCTGGGAATGGTACTGTCCACGCTGGGGGTATGTCACAAACACTGCCGTGTGACAGCCCCAGAGCCACCCAAAAATACCATCCTGAAGCTCCACAGCTGCCAGAGCATTGCTGTCCCTCCCAGCCCCGGGATGGGCACTCTCCTCCTGCCCAGGAGCACTGGCTGGAGAGGACTGAGGGGGAATGACAAGAAAGGGAAACAGGAGCAGCAGGGAGTCAGCACTGAGGTGGGGCTTCAGGCCAACAGCCCAAGGAATGGTGAGAATCCACAGGGAATAAGCCACTGAAGCTATTCCTCGGGATCCAGCTGTCCAGAGGTGCTCCTAGGAATTGCTGGCTAGCATCAGTGTGGGAAAGGGATGCACACACCTGCAGGGTCGTGGTGGGAAAGTAGGAAACCTTTCCTGGGAGATTTGGAACCCACAAACCCCTCTTGTGAATTGTAGGGACTCAGCACCTGGGAGAAAGGACCACATTCCCTGCAGGCTTCCTGGGCATGGATCAATTCCGAGGACAGGGACTGCTGCATGGAAAACATCTCAACTCCTGCAGCCCAGCTGTGCCCAAATGCTGCTAACAGGGAGGAAAACCCCCAAGCTGTCAGAGAATCCCAGTGTCCCAGGGTAAGGTAGCACCGTGCAGGTGACACAAAGTGCCAGCCAAGCTTTCCTCTTCCATCCCAGTATTTTCACCAGGTTTGGAACGAGTCCATCCACAGCTACCAGCCCACACTGGACACTTCCAGAGCTTCCAGCTGTGACTCCTCACCTTCCTGCACACACCTGCTCTGTGCCAGCAGCCAGTGCCAGGTGTGTCCTCTGCTCCCTCATTCAGGAGTGGTGCCAGAGGGATCCAGAGTTTTCCCTTCAGGGAATGTTCTGCAGGGTTTCAAAGCACACTGACCACTTTGTCTTGGAATATGGCACTATTTGTCCCAGTTCTGTCCCTTGTGGGCTCTATGAGGGCCTGGGGTTCACCCTCTGGAAAAGCTCGGGATGAAGAGCAAGGGAAATTCACAGCAAGAACCAGGCAGCACAAAGAGTTTATTTTGCTTAAAATAGAGAGGAAAAAATAAATACATCCACTCACAATACAAAGAGCAGTTTCCAAATCCATGAAGCTCCCCTTGGAGGCTGCCTCCACCTGGGAGGGCAGAGGGAGCCTGACCCTCATGGAGCTGCCCCTCAGAGCTCTGGGGCACCCCCAACATGACCAGTGCCCCCAGTCTGACATGGGGTCACGTGTCCTCCAGCCATCCTGTCCCCTGTCCACCCAGGGAATTCCCAGATGCTCCACCTATGTACACTGTATTCCCTCCTCCCTCTCCAGGTTGTTCTCCCAGGATCTCCAGGCCCTGCTGGCAGCCAGAGCATCAGCCCATGTTGTGCCTGTTGCCATAGCCCCGGGGGTGTGTGTCCTTCCAGTCGTCCCAGTCCCGAGCTTTCTGAAGAGCTTCCTCATTGTCCTCCTCCTCCTCTGTCTCCTGCTGCTGCTTCTGCAACTCCTCATCACTTGCACCTACTGGAGGGGAGGGACAGGGAGGAGATCCAGGTTTTCCAAAAGCCCTGCTGGGAGCTGGGCCTGCCAGACAGCAGGAGTGAAACTCATGGTATGGGCTGGGTTGGAAGGGATCTTGAAGCCCATCCAGTGCCACCAGGGACACCTTCCACTATCCCAAGTTGTTCCAAGCCCCATCCAACCCAGCAAGCTTGGATTCTTCCACAGTCAGGGGTGTTCCATGCCTTTTACACATGCCTGTTATCCCACCCCCTCAAGAGGCTTCCCAAATCCCCTGTTCCATACCTGGAACCCTCTGAGGGGTGGAGACAATTCCCTGCCTCTGGCGTTGCTCGTACCAGTCATCCACAGTCATGGTGGGCAGCCCGGGGTAGCCAAGCCCAAACACTCTGCAGTGGGACAAAACCAGCCAAAACCAGGCAATGAAAGCCCCTGGAAGGAGCAGGAACACAGGCAAGAGGCACGGGGCTTTTCCAGGATCCAATCCGTGCTAAGGACATAAGGATGTGACCCAGTTGTGGCCTCCCCATGTCTGAGGGAAAGATGGAAAGGGCCTGGAGTGGGAGCACACAGGGAATGGCTTCCCACTGCCAGAGGGCAGGGTTTGATGGGATATTGGGGAGGAATCCTTCCCTGTGAGGGTGGGCAGGCCCTGGCACAGGGTGCCCAGAGAAGCTGTGGCTGCCCCTGGATCCCTGGAAGTGTCCAAGGCCAGGCTGGACACTGGGGCTTGGAGCTCCCTGGGACAGTGAAAGGTGTCCCCAGGACACTCATGGGAACTGAAGCAGATACATGGAAAGCTCAGGATAAATCATGTCCCAAGCATGACATGAAATCTGGTTTCTATCCCACTGTGTGCTTTGGGTGCCAAAATTCCTGCACGGATTTCAGGGTGCCACAAACTCAAGTGCAGACATGAAGGCACCACCTGGATTTCTGCACTTGATGGAATATTTTAGGCCTGACATGAGAGCACTGCTCCAAAGAGTGGCTGGATAATCCCAATCCATACCTGGCCTGAGCAGCATCCCGGGTGAGGATGAAAGGTTTCACTGGAGCTCTGGGTGGTCGGGAAGGGCCACGGGGACCTGCTGGAGCCTGGGGATGAAACAACAGTCACCAAGGAACTCAGGGGATGAGAATTCCCCCTCTGCTTCCCATCCTCAACTTATTAAAAATCTTGTAGAGGAGAAACACCTCTGCTGTCAGAGCAATGCCAGGATGGACAATCCAAACCTGAATTCAGTTGAAATCAGGAATTCCAACTGTGCCCATAGAGGAATCACTTCCTGTGCCTCTGTGCCACCTGCTGGGGTCAAAGCAGAGCTGCCAGGGCTGAGCTCAGAGCAGAGCAGGAAATGTTGTTTATTGTTCCAGCAGAGCATTCTGAGCTCATCATTCCATGGCATCTCCAGGACACCTTGGAGGAGCTGAGCCCTGTGGTGCCAAAAATGACCCCCCAAACCAGCTCTGTCAGGAGGCTGTGCCAGCACATCAGGAGCTGCTGTTCCCAGCAGACATCCCAGGTCACAGAAATCCTGGACACAACGTTCTGCACAGGGACTGCAGGTCTGTGGCAATGTTCTGTCATTCCAAATGGGCTGATAACACCTGGACATGCTGCAGACCAGGACTGGAGGCTTGACAGAAACCACAAGGGTCTTACTTTGGTTTCCCAACTGTTCTTCAGAATTAGGAAAAGCCTTTGCACAGGCCAATTCAGCTCCCATATTCCAAGCTCCAGCATTCCACAGCCTGGGATTGTGGGGAATGTGTGGCAGCAGAGCCCAACCCAAGGCTCAGAATTCAGAATGAAGGAAACCCCACCAGCTCATGCTGTGATCGAGCTCAATTCCAGCTGGGAAGTCACTGAATAAAACTCTGCTGCCGAATTCCTCTGGGACTCATCCCCCTCCATGCCCATCCCACAGCACCCAGATGCCAGGAGAGCTCCCTCACCTGCCTGGCTGCATCCCTGCTCCTCAGGATCACCAGCTCCTGGTCGATGCTCTCGATCTCCTCCAGGCTGGTGCCGATCCACTTCTGGATCTGGAGGATGTAGAACTCGCGGACCTGATCGTCGTCCGCCGCGCCGCTCTCCACGGAGCTGCTCATGGAGGCCAGTTTGTTCTCCAGCTCCTTCTGCTGCTTGTACCTGGCCCAGACACAGCAAAATCACACCATGGAACCGCTTCTCTCCAGCCCAGCCCAGCCACGGGGCCTTCACCACCCTTTCGAAGAGGATCAAACGAATTTCATGGAAGTTGTGCTGGTTCCTGCTGGAATTTCAGCCTCTCCTGTCTGTTGAAAGCAGCTGTAAAATGACATCAGATTCAGGAGGGGCCTCAGTGATCTTATTCTTCTCCTAAACACTGAGGAATCCTTGGAAATTAATGCCTTGCTGGTAAAATCAGGCAAGACTGGAAGCATCAGTCTCCTGGAGAAAGCAGGACTGAGAAAATCCATAGAATGGCTGGTTTGACTTCATTCCATGTCACACAAACAGAATAAAATGCTTTTCCAGCTTCTGTCTCAGGTAGTTTTGTGTGTGCAGGTTGTTTTTTTTTAATACAATTTTGGCTTTTTGGACTTTTTGACCTATTCAGGAATTAGTTATTCTCCATATATAATAAACTCTCAGGCTAAATTTATTTTTACTTTCTCAGGAATTAGTTATTAAATTTAATCTTAAATTTTTTATTTTTTTATTTAATTTTTAATTTTTTATTTAATTTTTTATTTAATTTATTAAATTACTCTATAAAACACTTCCAAACCAAATCCTTGTGTCCTCCTTCCCTCAGTTATTGTCACCTGAAGAATGAACAATAAGAGCCAAGAACCTTTGGGAACTGAGAGGACAAGGAACATAAAAGAATAATTCTAAAAAAGAAACCCTTCCCCATTAGAATATAAATTGTATTTTTCTGTGTTTTTCTACTCAATTTAAGCAGGTCCAGCCCAGTTTGGACCTTCCAGTGCTGCCACAATGACCATCACCATGGCCAAAATCCCAGCCAGCTGTTTTTCCAGCTCTAATGAATCCACTGGTAGGAATCTTCCAGTTTGGAAGTCTTTATGCTGCTAGTAGTGATTAAAGAACTAATTGCAAGATTAATTATGAATTATTAAAGAGCTATTTATAAGTTTTTGAGCAGTTTTTCCTCAGAGACCAGAAACTGGAGACACAGATGCCCTCCCCAGCCCTACCCATTAAAAAATGAGCTGCATCTCTTAAAATGAGCATTTGATGACCAAATTATTCCAATGCCCAGGGAGGCTCTTCCCTGTCCAACCCCGCAGTGCCTGAGGCTCCTGCCCCTCCCAAAGCCCTTCCCAGCGCACAGAGCCCACCTCTCAATTTTGGCAGTCCTGCTCACGGCCATGGACACCAGGCTGGGCTGGGCGGGGTCCCGCGAGGCCGAGGCGTTCCCGGCTTCGCCCTCGCCGGAGCTGCCGGGGGGCAGCTGGAAAGATCCCAGCCCGTAGCTCCTGCAGAGCTTGAGGAAGCGCAGGAAGTGCTCCCGGGCACTCTCCAGGTGCTCCCTTCTCCTGCTCAGGTCCACCTGCTTCAGCGTCAGCGCTCCCAGCAGCGCCGGCAGCAGCAGGAACTTCAGGTCGGCCGAGGCGATCTCCTCCAGCTCCTCGTTCTCACTGCCAGGAGAGAGTCCGGGAAAGGGAGCGGAGAGAGGAGAGGGGTTGGGGACATCCCCTGAGGGGCGGCTGAGGGAGCTGATGGGGCTCGGCCTGGGGAAAAGGGGGATCGGGGGGGACCTTGTGGCGCTGCACAAGTCCCTGACAGGAGGGGAGCCGGGGGGATCTGGGAACAGGGAACAGGGACAGGAGGAGAGGGAACGGCCTCAGGCTGGGC
>VZRX01005536.1:44318-59429 GCA_013398075.1 Notiomystis cincta | reverse complement strand
GGGCCGGCGGGCGGCGGGGCGGGACCGTGAGCTCTCCCTTTCCTCTCTCCACAGCTGCCCGGCTGGAAGCGGAGCCGCCGCGAGCTGCTGCAGTGCCTGGAGGGATTCCTGCGGGCGCGGCTCACCGGGGCGCCGCTGCCCGGCCCCGCGCAGCCGGGCTGGGAGCGCTTCCTGGGTTGCTGCCGCCGGGAGGGGCTGCTGCCCGCCGCGGACGGTGAGGCCGGAGCCGCCTCCCGGCCGCTCTACCTGCTGCTGGATGACAACTTCTATTACCAGAGCATGCGGTACGAGGTGTACCAGCTGGCCCGCAAATGTAATTATTCCACGTTCTTCGGCGTGACGATGTTTGTAGGGAATTCAGTGCACTTCAGCTGCCCTGTTTTAAGTGCTCTTGTGGAGCGTGGGTTATTCTGAATTGCTGGATACCTGTAATATAGTAGCAATCAATGTAACTTTATTACTGTCTTAGTATAAATTGGTAGATTGTGTAAAACCCTTCCTAGAGCAGCATTAAAACACCTTCCAGTGCATAAGGAGGCTCCAAGAGAGATGGAGAGGGACTTTGGACAAGAGCATGGAATGACAGGACACAGGGAATGGCTTCCCAGTGACAGAGGGCAGAGTTGGATGGGATATTGGGAAGGAATTGTTCCCTGTGAGGGTGGAGAGGCCCTGGCACAGGGTGCCCAGAGAAGCTGTGGCTGCTTCTGAAGTGTCCAAGGCCAGGCTGGATGGGGCTTGGAGCACCCTGGGACAGTGGGAGGTGTCTCTGCCCATGGCAGGGGCTGCACTGGATGAGGTTTAAGGCCCCTTCCAACCCAAACCAATCCATAGTTCTGTGTGTTGATCTCAGATATTAATTGATCAGTCTTGATTACAGTAAAGTTGTTTGTGTTCCTGTCTAGGTTTGTTTTCATGTCAGATTCAGAACCAGTGCAGGAGCTGCTCATTCATGCAGAGCTCTTCTTGCTGGATGTTGCTCTCAGAAATGTTTACTTGAACTGTTTAAAGATAAAATTGTCTGGTTCTGTTCTTTTTAGATTCCTTGGGCTTCTGTCAGTTATTTTTAGAGTGTCCACTGGAATGCTGCCTGCAGAGGAATCGCCTCAGGAGTGATCCCGTGCCTGAGCAGACAATACATTTGATGGCAAGGAAAATAGAAATGCCAGATCTCAGGAAAAACGCTTGGGAGCAGCACAGCCTCATTCTGAGTAGTTCTGATGGCATCTCAGAGGACAAGTATGTTACTGGACAGATCCTAGAGTTTTACCTGAGTGCTGTTTTCAGTGGTAAAAGCTTCTTATTGTATCTACAGAGGGTATAAAAAATATTCCCAGTGGTGATTTTTGGAAGCCAGGCAGTTACACCAATCCAGGCTCCTTGGGAGCTCACAGCCACCATCCTTTGCAGAGTTAAACTCAAAACCCACAGCATTCCTCCCCTGTCATTGAAAATCTCTGTAAATTGTCTGAAACATCAAGGCTGGAAATAATTTGAGTTGCAATTGTTTTGCATCTCAGATTATTTCACTGATTGCCTCAAGAATTTAACTGAAAACTTGCTGGGTTTTTTTATTCTGTGGCATCACTAGAAAAGAAAAAAAGTGTATCTGTTTGATTGCCATGGTTTTTACTCTGTTGTTTGTTTTCTCAGTGAGCAGATCATGAACTTGCTGGCCACTGCTTTGGAACACCCAGAGAGGCCAAACGAGGAGGACACAGAGCAAAAGGTGGCACTGCTGGGCTTCAGGGCACAGCTTTGGGTGCTGACTGAGGTGCTGCTGACGTGTTTGTTTTCAAAAATTACTTGAAAAGATGAGTAAATTTAAAGTGTTTGCTTTGTTTTCTTCCTTCCTGGTGGTGCTGGTCAGGAGGCAGCTCGAGCCATCTGTGCAGCCAGTGCTGTCCATCAGGCTGACCAGGCCTGCAGGAGAGTCATCTCTCAGGCAATGCAGGATGCCAAAGGTACCTCTCCTACCTGTCCTACCTGTCCTGGGTGCTAGCTGGCAGTGGAAGATTAAACCCTTGGAATTCTTTTGGGGTAAACTGTTTAGGAATCCTATCCCAGCAGGTGTGCCTGAGGCAATGCCTTCACAGTGTTATTTGTGGTGGTTTGTAGATTTAAAAACCAGTATAATATTTATTAACTATATCAAATACAGCTTTAATAAAGCCATTTAGTACAGAGCAGCATTTTAGAGAGTTAATACTGTTTTGGCACACATGTCAATAAGGACATGGGGTTTGCAGTCTGCGCTGGTTTGCTGCTAAGATTTCCATGAGCAGCAACTCGGTGTCCTTAACTGAAAAGTTCAGCTCTGTGCCTGTGTTCAGGCTTCTCTCTGTGACCAGGGACAGGCCCTGAGGGAATGGCTGGAGCTCTCAGGGAGGTTTGGATTGGAGACCTGGAAAGGTTCTTCCCCAGAGGGTGCGGGCACTGCCCAGGCTCCCCAGGGAATGGGCACAGCCCTGAGGCTGCCAGAGCTCCAGGAGAGTTTGGACACCAGGCATGGACAGGGTGGGGGGATCTGTGCAGGGCCAGGGGCTGGGCTGGATGATCCCTGTGGGTCCCTTCCAACTCAGGCTATTCCTGGTTCCATGAATTTTTCTGTAAGCATGAAGTTAAAAGTTGAGCTTTCATTTTCTTTTAGGTAAAAATGTTCTCCCAAGTGAGATGAAGAGCCTGGCAGAGGAACTCAACAAACTGAAAGCAGAATTTTTGGAAGACCTGAGGCAAGGAAAGACTTTGAAAACCCAATATTCTGACCCTGCTACTAGTGTAATTTCTTCATTCCAACATGAGGCAACAAATGCAGTAAATAAGTATATTTTTAAATAATGACATAGAGAATGTTGGGTGTTTAAGAGCCCAGAGTGTTTCAAATGCAGTACTTTGAGCACTGCTGCTGAGAGATCTGAAGTACAGATCCCTTCCCTGGAGCCTCTGTGCCTCTTCTCCCCATGTCTAAATCAAGTCTAACCAAGCTGTTCTTGGCTGTGGAGATCAAGCCAAGAGCAAACCATCCTGAGATTCAAATTTCATGGAATCAGAAAGAGTTAACCTGGGAGGAGCACTTGGGAAATCAGCAGCTCCACCCGTGGAAGGATATGCAATTAAGAACTGACATGAGACCTAATTAGAAAGTGTTATTTTATTCATATCTTACAAAAGCAAAGCTTCACAACATGAACTACACAAGATAGAGTTATTTCAGAATTAACCTTGTCATCTCAAAAACATTCACTAACATTAAAATTTATTTTACAACTCTAACAGGTTTCAGTTTTGCATAAAATCTGCTCTTTACACTGAAATACATATTATTAACAAAGTAGGTACTTAGAAGCACATACACAAAGATTGCTCAATGAAAATTGCTTCAGCAGGAAAGAGATTTCCTGCAGGAGAACATCCATTTGCTGTAGATTTTCAAAGAAGCTTAAAATTAGTAGAAAACTTGCCAGTGAAGACTTCTAAATCACATTCCCTTCGTCAAAAACAAACAAAAAGCAAACCCCCAAAACATTCTGGAATAAAACAAACAGTAACAGATTATTTGGCTGGAAAACACTGCTGGAAAGTGCCTCCCAGCACTGAGTTTTGTATTAAAATGCCAGTCAACATGTTATGTCTAAATCCTCTTCATTTAAACATGTGTCTGTGAAAAAACAATTATTTTTTTGCCTATTGCCTCCTTCACAGTTGAAGAATTAACTGAGATAATGAAGATGTTTAAATATTTGAATGTTCATTGGAATACTCAGTCTCAAAACAGTAAATGTGTATTAGGAGTGCTATAAATAGTGCATGTTAAAAATGTCCACAAAGCTATAAAATAAACTATGACAATAAAAACACCCTCCCCTCCCCCCTAAAGTTCATGTTTTGCAACTACAGAACTTAACAGAATCAAACTATGGAAAAATTCCATCTCCTTCCCAAACTTCCATTAATAACAGCTAAAATGCTGGTCATCCACCACCTTATAAGGATTTGGGTTTTTAAAAGAAACCAAACAAACAAGTGCAGTGTAGGACATGGAGGACTCAAAGTGAAAAGTTCCTCTGAGGACTCAATCCCAGAATCCTGGACAAGTCTCCCTCACTGACTGGGTAAGACCTGCTTGTGCAAGGGATCACACTCTGAACAATCTGCCAGTACAAACTCTCTCTAAATTATAGGCAATAATATCTAGAAATGATGAGAAATAGGAAAATGCAACTTCCAAAGCCCCTCAGTTGACAGAAGGGGACAATGATGTCAGGGCATCCTTTGGCACAACTGAACACTCAGTGTGATCATGGAACATGAACAGTCCTGCTCCTGGGAAGGACTCAGGGATCCACCCCAGGCATCTGTCAGAGCCAAGGGATGAGCACCAAAGCTGCTGCTGCCCAAGAACCCCCCTGCAATGAGGGGTTTGCCCAAGGAAACAGGGAAAGGAATTTTTTCATTCCTCAATTGTTCATAGATGCCCCAACTAATCTTCCCCTAAGTTACTCAAGAGCAGAACCAATGGTATCCAGGCAGCAGCAGGAAAACGCTCCCAAACAACAATTTGCAAGGCTTGGGGATAGACTTTTCCATACTGAGTTGTTATTAAGAACATACACTCCCCACAACAGAGGATCCCTTCCTAAACAAGGGCCCCTTTGCCATAACATCCTGCAGGCTCCCTCCTGCTCCCAACTCCTCCATTAGGGACCTATCCTTAGTTTTGTTCAGGGCCATCGTGGTTCAGGAGGCATTTCTCTAAACCACCAAATCATGGGACAAAGTCTGTGCACATGGAAATCACTCTCCCTACGAGAGCAGGAAGGAAAAAAACCACAAACCGAGGAGAACTTGGCTGCTGTGATCACTCAGGACTGTAAGGTGCTCCCTGGAGCACCACCATTCCACAAGTTTCCTTGGAAAACTTGCAAGAGCATAGGAATAGGAGATTGCATCATCTATCAAACAGGCAAGGAAAAGAAAACCACTTCTGTAAATTACTAACTGTAAAGGCTTTCAAGAGGAATGTCTCTTATGTATTTCAGCCACATTTAAATTGCAGAATTGTTCAGTGTGTGATCCAGAGAGAGCCAACATTTCTGCCCTCCTTGACTGGGAAAAAATTTGATTCCAAAACCTTTCCAGGAGCAGTAACTTCCAAACTGGATTCCAGTACAACCTTTTACTCCTTAAAATAAAGGATGTTTATGCACACAGACTTGCAGTTTTACTTATAAAATAAATCTAAAAAGTATAAAGCAATAATGAAATATTTTGGAATTGCAGAGTGTCATGATAAAAAATGGAAATTACATTCTGTCTTACAAATTCAGCAAAATGAATTCTGTAAGAGACCTGAAAATAAAAACAATTTTTAGTGTTATTATTCATCTTCACTACACTGGAACCACTTCAGTGACAGATTTCTGACCTCATTACTACAAGACTGCACAGCCAAGAACCCGGTTCCTCTAACACAAAAATTCAACTGTAGGTCAGTGAGGTGGAGAGAAACATGTCTGCTATCCAAATTTCTATTTAATTAAAGTCAAAATGACTTCTACAGCTAAAATTCTTAGGTGGTTTTCCTGCATTGATCTCACCCTGATCACTGCAAGGTTTTCCATTGGCTTCAGAAATTTTAGCTTCCATAATAACATAAATTAGAATAAGCCAAACATTTGTTGTTCAGATTCCACATCTCACTTGTGGATCATTAATAAAATCTTCTTGCTTTTAACAAAACGTGGTTTGCAGACAGGAAAAAGGGAATATATAAGGGTAGCTTTAATTTGTTTCAAGTAGGACAAACCAAGGTAAAAGTGCATGTCTAAATATGGGAAAAGTAACAGTTCTTCCTTTAACATCTCAAATTCTTATCTAGCACATTAAGTTATTATTAATTTTGCTCAGATGTTTTATTCAGGTTTATATTAAAGTGCCTGTCCTTTAGCCTGGGGGCTTGTAAAGATGAATGTACAGCATGAAACAAAATAAACAACTTCAGTTACCATTTGCCACGTACAATTCCTAAAAACAACTTTGCTGTTTGCTGCAGTTTTCCTTTGCATCCTACATGGAGCCCAGAAAAAGCCAGAGGTCTTTCCCCTTATTTCCAGCACACCCAAAGGACATCAAACCTGGGAGAGGGGACAAACCAGACCTCCAAGTCAGCTGAAGTTTACAATAAACTGGATTATACAACTCTCACAAGCACAGGCAACCTCTCAGATGTAGCCTGGCCCAACATAAAACTGAACAACGGAGTTTTAATTTGTAAACTTCTTGTTTGTTTCTATCAGAACTTCTATCAGCAGGACAGAAGCCTAATTGTGCAAATTTTAAATATCTGTACAACTCAGTTTAAGGCAGTTAGAAATCTCACAGAATATATATTAGTTCTACAGGCTCTTCATCATGTCTCTAAAAATTGCCTCCTTTAAAAAGAATGACATGTACAGTTTTGGTAGAGTGGAGGTAAAATAAGGTATCTTACGTTTTTGTTTCTGTAACTCATGAATGACAGGCTTTTAGCTCTTTTATTTTTTTTTTTTAACCAGAGTTTAATTCACAATAACCTGTTACCTTCTAGCTTTGTGCTAATAGTTAAATTAGTGTTTAAGTTCTGGCATGAAGAGTTTAGACTATACTAAACAAAAAATTATTAGTAACCTTCATCAGATTAAAGCAACTTTTACATCAAATTGGATTTGTGAAAGTTGCTTCTGTTTGTTTCAATAGCCAAGTTTTTAAGGATTTTTCCAAAGTCATAGAATGGTTGGAGTTGGAAGGGACCTTAAAGGAGGGACACCTTCCATTATCTCAGGTGGCTCCAAGCCCCATCCAGCCTGGCCTTGGACACTTCCAGGGATCCAGGAGCAGCCACAGCTTCTCTGGGCACTCTGTGCCAGGGCCTCCCACCCTCACAGGGGAGAATTCTTTCCCAGTATACCATGTAACCCTGCCCTCTGTCACTCTGAAGCCATTCCTCCTTGTCCTGTCACTCCATGATGTGTCATTGCATTGACCTTCCATATTTTATGGACAATACACCTTGTCTGGCCTAGTAAACCACGTGGGAATTACATCCTATGGCTCAGGACAACGCTCTGCTTCTCCATTTGCAGAATGTTTATTGGGATTAAGTGCAAGCAACTTAAATTTAGCAACCACAGCATGTAAATGAATTCCAACCCTTACAGCACTCTGGGCTTTTTTTGAAAGGCTACATACAAAACAGCAACTGAATCTGATACAAAATTTCCCTGGCAAGTTTTACAAGAACACGGAAATAAGTTTGCCTCCTCTGTCAAATTGATTAATGTAGATTCCTTATGGGAATGTGCAAGCTTTCCTTCAGCAAGTATGAAAAATAGACTGTAATATGTTAAAAAACTAAACGAAAGCACGTTCTCAGTCAATGTTGATTATGTTGGCCTCTTGCGAAGTGGCAAGCGAAGTCGTACTTGTTTTTACACTTACACCCACAAATGTTACACTGGAAAGGGTTTTCAAATCCATGGCATCCCATGTGGATGGTGTAAAGGATGTTGTCCGCAAAGTACATGTCACAGTGTGGGCAGTGGTGCAGGAGCTGAGGGTCCTGCACGGGCAGGGCTGGAGCCGGCGTGCTCGGCTGACTGTTACTGATACTGGGCGTGCTGGTGTGGGCGCTGCGCTCGCTGCTGGGCCCCGCCACGGGACTGTAGTTCCTTTGATTGTGTGTTGGCCGGGAATCGGGGCTGGTTGGAGAGGAATTCTGAGGAATAGCTGCTGACACAGCTGACACTACTGCAGGTGCAGCAGGCTGCTGGATCATGAAAGGCTTTTCGTCTTGACAGGAAACAACGTCAGGAGAGGCTGGATTTTGGTTTTCGGGTGGCAAGCTGGACAGCTGCCCTGCTAAGGTGGAGAGCTGGTTTAAGGGATTATCCACCATGAGGTCTTGTGGATCTCTTGGCAAGCCACCGCTCTGAGTCGTTTTTGTCATGCTCTCGTACGCCTCAGTCTGGATATTGGGGATGTCGTGAGTGAAATCGTTAAGGTAGTCTGGTTTCTGCACCACCATGGAAGGCGGACTCAAATTGATTAATGCTCTTCTGCTGTACCCCAAATTGCTGGTCTTCTTCTGCAGAACCCCCCACATCTTCTTGCTGCTCAGGGAAGACCTGGTCCCCTTGATGGGCACCATCTTGTGCTTGCGCCGGCGGTGGTGGGACAGGTTGCTGCGGTCGCTGCAGCGGAAGGAGCACAGCTCACACTTGTAGGGCTTCTCCCCGGTGTGGGACCGCATGTGAGCCTCCAGGTGACGCTCGTAGGCCGAAGCAAAGGGACACAGGTGGCACCTGTGTGGCTTCTCCCCTGGAAAAGCAGAACAGGTTAGCCCACAGCACCCCAGAGCGCCTGGAAAAGGCTTCGTGTGGAGCACGGAGCCGCTCACTGGGAGCTGCTCACCAAACTTCAGTCACCGCCAGCCTTGAGCTCAGCTCAGAATCCTGAGAGAGTGGAGAACACTGGGACAGCTCTGCCTCACCCAAGGGATCATCAGCACAGGGAAAATCCCGAGTGGAATTGGCAGAACACATAACCTGCCTGGGAACTGCAGCAACAACACAAGGACTGAATGCAGTGATGTTTGTGTGGTGCTCCAGCTGGATCCAACCTCTCCCTCACCCATGCAGTGCAGGTGACCAGGAACCTCTGTACCACCAAAATGTTACTGTTCTTCATAACTCTGTTTATTCCCTCCCACTGAGAGAGGGAATCCTTCTGGGACCTCCCAAACATCCCTACTCCTAAACATCCTGGAACTACCACCTAAATAACCTATGCACATGGGCAGCCACTCAAGAACTGAGCTTTGAAAAAGGATCCTGTGGTGAGAGAGTTGTAACAGAAAACAAAAGCCAGGTATTCCCTCAAGAGCTGTGTGCTCTCCCAAATGGGAGATGGGATGATGATCAGGGAGACCATCATCTCCTTTTGCACAGGCAGAACTTTGCTCTTCTATTAAATGAAATTTATAGATAGTCAAATTAACAATCTAAAAAATACTCAGAAAACTTTCAAACATAATTACAGACCAACACATTTGTAACAGCACTTTGGGACTTCTGATTTTCCCTTGATAGACTGAAGGAGTTATAGATCCAGGTCTGCAATGTCAGAAGTGCCTAAAGGATTTGATGTGTGTTCAGGTGCTGAAATGAAAGATCATCTCTCTCTTCCTCTCTAGAACACCAGCTTAGTTTCTAAATCCCTCCTGTGCAACTGATGAGCATGCCATAGTTTGGAATCACAGTCTGGGATACCAATTACATTTCTTTTATCACCCCTACATCACTGGCTCTCCAAGAGGAAAGAAATCAATTTTTGTGCTACCTCTAAGCACCTTCTCTGCACCAAGTGAAGCCATGATTTGTCCATGAGCATCTCTCTGTCCTCATACATATACACACAAAGATGTGTAGAGAGCTGGAGACTTCATACAATGGTATGAGAGGATTGACAAACTCCCTGCATTCACACAGAACTTGCCAATCTGAATGGTTTGATTTCATTCTAGATAAAAGTTTTGCATCACACATGGCATGACAGAGCTGGTGAAATACTCATTATCTGCTGTCAGACTCAGCATGATGCCAATCCTGCAGCAGATTGCACTTAATAATAATAATAATAATGGTTATATGATCATGCCTGGGTCACAATTACTTTGGCAGATGTCCAGGATGCTGTACCTGTTTATTTACACTGCTCTGAGGCTGTGAGTCAGCTGCCACTTCCCAATTTTAATGCTGACTCATCTGAGCCTTCACAGCACAAGCAATCCATCTCCTGGCCCTCTGCCAGCCTTCCAAGCAAAACAACACTCAGGCCTTGGATCTCCTTGCCCTTGACTGAAAAAAGAAACCAAACCAGGAAAACCAAACCAGAATAACTCTCTTTTCTTGTTCTGGAAGACACAAGAGAAGAATTTACCAGGTCTCCAGAATCTGAACCTCAGAACTCTCTGATTTCTACTTGGTTGCCATTTCCTATCCCATTATGGCCTGTTGAAACAAACCAACACTGCAGGGCCAGTGCAAGGAGCCTCATCTTCCCCAAAATCCACCCAGGGACCTACTGTGTGGAAGGAATGGCTCCCAGAGAAGTGAGAATCTGAATAACTGTACCCAAAGAGAGCTACAATTACATCCCAGGTACAACAATGTCTCCTTCAAGGCAAGTCCCAAAATGCCACCTACCCAAGACCACTGAAATGAGACACTTGGAAGTTTTGGGGCAGTCCATACCAGACTGGAAACCTGTAAAACTTTTGTTCTTTGCAGGACACAATTTTTTTTCTGCTCTACTTAACACCCTGAAGTCTTCTGTATTGCTGTGATATACTTGACAGACTTCACAAGCACCTATTTTTTTGTTTCCTCTCATTTGCCATGAAGTTGGAGCTTTCAGAACAATTTAGGATTAAACAGCCAAAGTGGGTATTTTTTTCCATTACTGTTATCAATCACTTACTTGATGATATGTCCCCACATTTGAATATTCTACCAATAACTCTATTCTTATGCTTTGTACTTCCACATCTAGAATGTTGTGCAGAACAGGAATATTTTCATAGCTAAACAATAAAGGAAGAAAAGCCCCTATAAACCTCCATGTAGCCACATGTACATTTGTCACTTTTCTCATCAGCACAGAAAAACTAAAATGATATTTTTAGAGCCATTCAATTCACATGGAAGATTTCATGCTAAACTTTACTCCCATATAGTTACTTATAATAATAAGTGTCAGTAGGAATTTGCACAGTTTAAATAGGTACATGGCACACCTTTACAAAAATAAACTATAAAAACCCATCAAAGCCCAGTTATTGTTAAGAACTCTCACACTGCCTGAATTTGCCAACTCCTGATACACAAATCCCAGCACTGAGTGAATCCCCAAGGCCTCCCAGCCAGGCACCCCATACCTGTGTGAATCCTGATGTGCTCTATGAGCCGTGCTGTTCCTTTGCTGGCGTAGTTGCAGTAGCGACACTTTAACTTTCCATCAAAAGTCCTTTCAAAGCCATCCACCAACATTCCTGAGTTTTCATCCAGTGAAACTTCAACAGAAGGATGATCCAGACCATTCTGATCACCTTCTGTCCCAGCTGTGAACAATGCAACACAGAGTTTAATGAGGAGGCTGTGGGACACCATCTGTCACGCCAAATGTCTGCTGCTTCTCTATGCCCTTGGTCTTTAAATGCAGAGAGCCATAAAAACAAGCCCTGATTAAAACAAAGGTAGATGCACATCCTTTGTGACATGGAAATGACCATCAGAAATGCTTTCGTACAGCTGCAGCATTACCTGGATCCTGAACACTGAGGTCACTCTCAAAAAAATCAGATTTATGGTACTGGAATTTGCTCACCTCCCTGGAGAGTCTCTACTTCCTTGTCACCAGTAACTGATCCAGAAATCATATTGACATGGTGAGTCTGCTGGGTCAGATACTCCTGAAAATCTTTCACAAAATCCAATGGTTCTGCCTTCTTCTCCCCCATATTGACTCTTTCATTTACAACCTCTTGTGCCTAGAAGGAGAAATGTTTTCAGAACACAAGTGTCATTGAATTTGAGTGCATCCATAAAAACAAGGTTGGGTTTGGAGTTTTTTAACTGAAGAATTACTTTTATCACACAGTATGAGTCAAAGAACAAAATGACAGCCATAAGAATATTAGTTTTTGAATTTTTAACTCATTAAAAATCACCAAATACAATTTATGGGGAAATTGCTTTCAGCAACAGGTAAATGACATAATAATAAAATAATAAATAAAACTAAAAAATAATAAAATGACATAACAATCAAAATCAGCTTGCCTTTTTTAAAAAAAGTGGATCATACCTGAATTTTAGTTCCCTGCTAAGTAGCAAACATGCTCCAAAATGTACCCCAACGTGTCAGATAAGAAGCACAGAGCACAGCTTCTCCACTTTCCCTAGAAGGAATAAAGAGGAAATGTGAGTCCACTTCTATTCCCAACCCAGAAGTTATAAGAAAGAAACCTGATCAATATTTGTGTTTGAAAGACAGGGCTCTAACACTCTGTTGCTGTAAATTTTATTAAAACACTCACACTTCCAGTAAAAGTTTTTCAAAGTCTGCATCCCCTTCTTCCTGGATGTCACCTGAAGGACACTTCTCTCTCACTGATTGTTTTTCTAATGAACATCTGGCTTTAAAAAGTCCCAGATTTGGGTCAGTCAGTTATGAGAACTGCAATGCTGGGAAACAACTGAATGCTGGTGCTTAGCAAAGCTGGGAAGAAGCCTTAGAGAAAGCACTATTTCACAGTTCTCCCAAAATTTTACTTTCCTATCCTGAGTAAAAGTCTTAATCCAGTCCATTATTTTCCACTGAAATGATTAAAACATTCCCCAGAAATCAGTGGTCAGGCTTGTTTTGGGGAGTGCAAATAGCAAACCTCTATAAAGTCTCCATTCACAATGAATTTGGGAAGACAGAACTTGGGATACAGTTGGAAGGAGAACAATGAGTCTGTCACATTATTCCTGCAGATTATAATGAGAAATAATTTACAATGTTACCATTTCAATAAATTCTTTATATTTAATAGGTACTTAGGTGGCCTACAGAAACACAAGTTCTAGGTTCCAGACCACAGTTAAACATCCAAAGCTATTTACAAGTGGGTTTTGTACATTTTTGGCATCCAGATGAGGAGGTTCTTTCACATCTCATCCAAGTGTGCTCGACTCCCAGCATTTATTATCAGCATTAAGTTAGTTTGGAACTCATCTTTGTGTCCATCCTACCTACCCCCTCTCAGGTGTCACCAGCCTCCTGTGGGCTTAAGTTAATTTGTGTTCCTTTTGGGGGTGTCTCCTGCAATAGAACAAAGACATCAGGATATGAATTGAAGGTAAAGAAGAGAAAATCAGGACAATGTAACATGAAGTCCTGACCAGGCCAACTTTCTATGAATTAAAATAATAAGTAACAATTTAAAATTAAACTATTCTAAACACTGATGGTTTGATGTGAAACAACATCAAAGGTTTGTATTATCAAAGGAGAATCTCTGTGTGCCAATTTATTTAACAGAATCACTGAATAGTTTGGGTTGGAAGGGACCTTAAAGCCCATCTTGTTCCACCCCCTGCCACAGTCAGGGACACCTTCCACTGTCCCAGGTTGCTCCAAGCCCTGTCCAGCCTGGCCTTGGGCACTTCCAGGGATCCAGGGGCAGCCACAGCTTCTCTGAGCACCCTGTGCCAGGGCCTCCCACCCTCTCAGGAAGGAATTTCTTCCTGTTATCCAACCTAACTCTGCTCTCTGTCAGTTTAAAGCCATTTCCCCTTGTCCTGTCACTCCAGGCCCTGGTAAATCGTCTCCCTCCATCTTTTGTGTCTTTTCATGTACTGAAAGGCCACAATTAGGCCACCTCAAAGTCTTCTCTACTGCAGGCTGAACAATTCCAATTCTCTCAGCCTTACTTGATTGCACTGATTGCTTTTATAATTCATTTGATTTTGAAAGAAAATTGCATAAAATTTCATAAACAGGTTGGGGATCAACTGCATTAAATTAAACCTCCTTTCTCTACCTCACTGATTTAACATGAAAACACCCATCCTTTTCTTTACATCAGTGTAGGGAAGTCACCACAATTTAAGCATGACCCAAAAGCTCCCATTTGTGTCCTCAAACACTTCTTTGATTTTATGTGGTATTTTTTAGAGCTACACAGCCAGCAGCTCTCCTTCTCAGGGGAGAATGACACACATCTGATCCTTGCTGTGTCACTCCTGCAAACCAGAAATTCTAATTATCAGAAACTGAGCAGCCCAGCTCGTGTTTCACATGCCAGGGATGGGCTGATCACACCAGGTGTTACTCGAGCTCTGCTGACACAACATCTCCTCCAGCTTCACACGAGCAGGAGCAGAGCCCTGGTTACTCATCTCCCACCCAGGCACAGCTGCTGGACTGAGCAGTGGTCACAGCACTGAGGAGAGCCAAGGTTGTTGTCAAAGAACGTGCCAGGAGGAAACATTCTGCCTAAATCATGCTGCTAAAGAAAGCAGTTCATACAGAGTCCACCCAGCAGTTTCACACACAGTCAGAGTGAATCCTGCAGCTACTGCAAGGGAATAAAATAACTATGAGGATATGTATGCAGTAAGGGAATAAAATTACTACATGCATATGTAGGCATCCCACCTTCTAAGGAATCCAGGGGAGGGAAAAAGGCAGGATCTCTCTTTTCCATCTTTTTCAGGGCACATAAATTAAAGCAGGAAGGATCCCGAACTCCATCCAAGCCCTTCCCGCTCCTCCTGAAGGAGTTTTGCCCGTGCGAAGGAGGAGTGAAGCTCAGCGCCCGTGGCCGCCCCCGACCCGTCATCAACCCCGAACACCCCCGGTCCATCCCGCGCCTCCTCCTCCGCCCCACGCGAGGCTGGGAAGCGACACGGCCACGGGAAACCTCCCAGAGACCCGCGTGTCCCGTTCTGGGCTCCTCGGGACGAGAGAGACGGAGCTTCTGGACGGGATCCCGTGAAGGGCAGCAAAGATGCTGAGGGACTGGAGCATCTCCGTGCCCGGGGAGGGCTGAGGGCGCTGGGGCTGTTCAGCATCGAGAGGAGACCGGCTGAGAGGGGCCCCGGGTGTCCCCGGGTGTCCCCGGGTGTCCCCGAATGTCTCTGGGTGTCCCTGAATGTCTCTGGGTGTCCCCGGGTGTCCCGGTCCGCAGGGAGGGTCCGAGCAGGGCCCGGGATCTGCTCCGGGGGCCCAGCAGCGACACCAGAGCCACGGGCAGGGACTGATGCACAGCAAGTTCCACCTGAACGTGGGGAAAAACTCCTTTCCCGTGCGGGTGGCAGCGCTGAGCACCCTGCCCGGACGCGGTTCTGGGATGGCCCCGCCTGAGCACGGACGTGGGACCGCATCGATTCCTTCTGAGCTCACCCACTCTGCGACCTGGGACTACAGTAATTCTGTCGGTTCTGCGGTTTCTGGGTTCAGATGAGGGAGCAGCCCCGGGGCTGCGCCGCTGACCCGGCCCCGCTGCCGGCGGGGCAGCGCGGCCCT
>VZRX01005536.1:18366-43474 GCA_013398075.1 Notiomystis cincta | reverse complement strand
ATGGACAGGCTGGGATTGCTGGGGGTCTGTGCAGAGGCACTGATCCCTGTGGGTCCCTTCCAACTCGGAATATTCTTGTTTCTCTAAACACGCTTGTGGCGCTGGAGGCGTGATCCGAACAGCGCAGAACCCCTGGGTTTGCCACGCCTGCCTTGGCCGTGCCGGGTGAGATGCGCTGGCCTGGGACCTTCTCGTGCAGCTCATGAATGTTCTTGAAATAAATTGAAATACGGAAAACCGACCCCAGAAGTGAAGGCAGGTTTCCCACTGGGAAGCTTCTCTGCTGGGAAACAGGAGCTGTGTGGAAGCCAGCTGGGATGGATAAGGAGTGGAAATCACCAAGGCAAGCAAAGTGAGCTGAGGAAAACATTGCTTTGGGGTTTTTTCTGTTTATATCTTAATGCTGCTGCCAGGTTCACCAGCATTAAAATCTTGTTTTAGATTGTAAAACAAACAGGATACCAAAAGAACTGATCTTCTAAAGAACTGAGGTGGAAGTAAGAATTGAGATAGACAGAAAAATCAGTGTTATCAGCAACCAGTTCTCAAAAGTGTGTGTTTAATAGAGCAAACAGTCTGAATCCTGTAGCAGCATAAATCACTACCTGCAGAAAAAGAGGAGAAGAAAAGGACAAGGAAGCAGCATCTAAGAATTTAAATAATGTACATGCACTTTAAATAACTGCCTGAAAGTTAATGATACTCCATGGCCTCTAAGAAAATAAAGGTACACAATAATCTAGTCACTTGATTATTTATTTACTTTTAAAATCCAAATACTGAACTAAAACATCATTTCCACACTGGGCTATTATTGCTCTGGTACAGCTGTGAGTTGCTGCTCTTTGTGGGGGTGTTGCCAGCATTGATCCCATCCCTTGGGTGCATCCCATTGCTTCTAAAACTTTTCAAGGTTTCCTTGTTAGGAATATTCCTTTTCTCCTGCAGCACCATTTCACTCATGTCTCAAACAGATACTTACCAAACCGTGGTTGATAAATGTCTGAGTCTTTGTTTCTCCTGCTGGGCTGGGACACCTTTCCCAGACACTCTCAGTGGGTTGGCTGCAGGGAAAGTGATGGGAAGGAGGGAAAGCCTGGGGTGGTTTCAGGAGAGGTAATCCCAGATTGCTGTGGGGTTGGTGAGGGCCTGGCACAAGTTCTCCAGAGAATCAGTCTCTGGCCACCCCATCTCATCCCTGGAAGTGTCCAAGGCCAACTTGGACAGGGCTTGGAGCAACCTGGAATAGTGGAAAGTGTTACTGCCCATGGCAGGGGGTGGAGCTGGATTTTTTTAATGTCCCTTCCGACCCAAACCACTCCATAATTTTACATTTTATATTCCCAGTGATTCACCTCATTTCTGCCACCATGGAGGAAAATGCTCTTTTCTTTGTACTTGGAAATGAAGCAGTGGAGGGAGCAGGGGGTGGGTGGTGTGTAGCCCTGGAAGTGCTCAGGAAGCAGCAGGGTGTTGAGCAGAAATTGTGTGTGTGTTCAGGTTTTTCCTTCTCACACCTTGCCAAGGACAGGTGGCTGTTTGCACACCTGCATGGTCTGCAATAACCCATTCCTGCCTGACCACTTTTGGAATGTGGTTACCTGGGATTCAGTCTCTATTAACAATGTTTATTTTTGTGGAGACCCACAGTTACTTCATCACCATTTGAAAGTGTTGCAGCTATTGCTGACCATCCAAACATTGTATTCACAAATCAGCCCAGCTCACCAGTAGCTGTTTTATATCACCAGGGGTGTCAAATGTGAATGAACACTGAATGTTCACAGCAATGTTTATTTTCTCTACTACCACTTCTGGTTGTTGTTGTTGGTTTTTTTCCATGCCCAGCTGTTTGTGCCACAATCAGTTTCCTTATCACAGCAGACTTTTGCTTCTTGCCTCCAAGAGTTCACTGATGTGTTTTCCATCAGTTTTTCAGCCAGGGAGATGACAAGTGTTGAAAGCCAACATAAAAGAGGGGGAATTATTAGAAGGATCAAAGGAATTTTTACTTCCTGACCCCAGAGTCTCTGCTGGTTTTTGAGGAATGCTGCTATTGTGGAATTGTTCTCTGAGCTAAACAGGCGCCTGCTTAGGGCACAGCCAGGCTGTTGCTCACTCTGGGGTTAAGAATGAGTGCTGCCAAAACTGTGTATTGGCAGACATGGGTTTTCATATATTTATGGCACAGCTGTGTGTCTCCTGGGGGTTTCTGTCAGCAGTGGTCGTGGTAAGACATTCATGTCTGCACACTTCAGACTGACATGGCAAAAGTGACAAATCTGTATCAAAGCTCAGATCTGTGGCCATCAGCCCCACTGGGCTGGGTTTGGGGAGCTGTGAGAGCAGAGCCATTGTTCTCTCCTGCTAATTTTGGGACACACTCAAGCTGTGCTGCTTTTCAGGAATACATTTAAGCTACTGCTGGCCCATTACTTTTCGAGCCAGATCCTTTATGCCAACTTCCTTTAAAACCCTAAGAAATTATTCTGTGCTTGGAAAGCATATTTGCCCTCATACCAAACTTACCTTTTAAAATCCTGCTACAAGATAATTAAGTCTTTGAACACCAAAGTTTTTAGGTCTCTAAGGAACAAAGCTGTCACATTATCCATGTCCTTCCTCCCAAAAGCCACTGTTCTGTTCATTTCTGTGACTTTTGCCACATATTCTTAATGCTATTCCCCACAGTAAAATGCTCAGCCTCTGCCCTTCTGGTTGGATAACCAATGCTTCTTGAAATCATTGTTGTATATTGTGGACAATAAATCACTTAGTTTTAGTTCCTTCCCGTGCTTTTAAAATAAATCAAGCAAATGAAACATGTTAATTATTAGTTACACAACACCATCAACATACTAACTGTAGGATTTTAACTGTATAGAAGTTAACTATACAGAAGTGTTTAAATGCCAGGGCTTTATCTACAAAAATGGGTGCTCATTCTGAAAATCATTAAGTACTGGGTAAGGACTCAGCTTGAATACAGAAATCCACAGTGCAGTTAAAAGTTAAGCTCTTTCACAGCAAAATACCAATAATCTGGATGAGGGGCAATCAGATTGCTTTAGAAACAAGAGCTGCTGGTCTCTGGAAAACCAGGGAGAAAGCCAAATCAGTCATTAAAGTTGTCAAGTCTGTAAAAGGCATTTTATTAAATGTGTTTTACATTTACCATATTGGTTAATTAAAGTATTCATTCTATTAAATATACACTCACTACTCTGAATGTTGCAGTAGACTTGCAAAATGATCTATAGAAATAAATGCTCTCAGCAGAGTTTATTTCCTGTAAACAGTAAAATTGACTAAAAAAAATGTTTGTGCATACTGTGTAGAATAACATTGGGTTAGTAAAATTCCAGACAGGAAACTGTTGGGACTTAAAAGTAATTAGAGGATAATTTCTTTTAGACCACAGGGAGGGAGAGGTTCTATTTTCTCAAAAGCTTTCAAGCTGAACATTAGATGTAATTTATATTTTCTAATCATTTACTGAGAGAAAGCACTGGGTAAGGTTATATATTGCTGTCTGCATACAAATCTGTTTGCATGTTCTCTATTTGTTGCCAACAGCTGAGAAGACTCATGCCAGCACACTTGGCTCCTTGGAGGATTTCTCCCTGTGTGTTTAGATCCTCCAAATCAGAATTTAAGCCAAATCTGGCCAGTGATGGAGTTGTCTGTGCTCCACTTCAGATGTTCACCGAAGAGGAGGCCATGCTGAAAGACATGGGTAGGTATAATCTCTAGTTAAAATTATAGCTAAAATTGTAGCTATTATATCTAATTAAAATTCAGAAATGTTTTAACTTGAAGGGATATTTTAGCTTAGAATTTTGTTTTCATTTTTTATTTCTAGTCAAATGTTGAGATTGTCTGGGGGGATGTTGTTTCACTTGGGCTCTGTGTCTGGGAGAGCCAGGGAACAAGTTCATAACCTGTCAGAAGCAGCACATTCCTGTCATATTGATCCCCAAGGAGACTGTTGGAATACTCACACATTTTCTGTCTTCTCTTCCTTACAGTGACCAAGTTTGCCCAGGAACGAGTTGCACCATTCGTGCAAAAAATGGATGAGAATGCGAAAATGGAAGAATCTGTCATACAGGGATTGTTTGAACAAGGGGTCTGCACACTTTTGCCTAATCTTTCATTTGGAAAGTAATATCATTTTATCAATCTCTAAGTGTGCCCTGTTCAGATTTTTAGATGAAAAGATTGAGGGATATAATTCAAATGAACTAATGAATCATTAAAAATATTGGAGTTGTCAACCACATGACAATTTTCTTTGCAGCATTATCACTCTCCATCTTTTACTGTAATTTTGTTTTCTATCTCCCCATACCACATACTTCACCTTATCTTTTAGTTCCTTGTCTTCCCTCCCTCATTTTTTATTTAGTTGGATGAGCATAATTGGATGCTGGAAAGGCCATGACTCCAAGTGTTGATGGAAAAGAGCATCAGGAGCCTTCTGTGCCTTACTGGGCAGCCATGAGCACTTACATTGCCAGTATCCTGGTGTTCATTCCTGGATTCAGTTTTAGCCTTTCCTGCTATCAGGACCAACATATTTATATATTTTTACCTTTTGCATTTCAGCTGATGAGTATTGAGCTTGGGGAAGAATATGGAGGAACTGGAGCTTCATTTTTTTCAGTCATATTGGCAGTAGAAGAATTGGCCAAAGTTGATCCAGCTGTGGCTCTTGTGTGTGAACTCCAAAACACTCTAACAAATAGATTGTTTACCACCTATGGAACAGAAGAACAAAAGAGAACTTACCTTCCCAGGGTGTCTAAAGATACAGTGAGTCCAAGTCTTACTTTACTTAACTATTAAAATTATATTATGGTTTAGTAATGTTAGTGGGACTTTTTTTTCAGTGACTAATGTGTGTCTGCAGCTCTGGAAAATAAGTGTGAACTTTGAAATACTGGTTAGAGCTGAGATCTGTGGTGATAAAGATACATCCTGTCATCAGTAGCTGAGAGGTAAAAGTGGAAAGGCACTTATTAGTTTCATTAAAATTTAATTTACTGTGGAAAAGAACTGGAAAGCAGTTGACTTTGAGAGATGTGTAATTACACAGTGTTTCTATTCTTAATCTCCATAGCTGAAACTCAGTTACTTTAATGCAATAGATTAAAATGTTTGAATTTAAGAGACTTGTGCTGGCTTATAAGTATTTTCCTTGTAGGATTTATTTATATTTGTGAAAACTAAATTGGCTTTTTCCCTTTCCTTGGCAGTTAGGGAGTTTCTGTCTTTCGGAGGCTGGGTCTGGCAGTGATGCTTTTTCCTTGAAGACTCGAGCTGAAAAGAAAGGAGACTACTACATTATCAATGGCTCCAAGATGTGGATTAGCTTAGCAGAAGATGCAGGAGTTTTCTTTGTCATGGCAAATACAGACCCATCCTTAGTAAGTTGCTGCAGAATTATTGCATTTCAGTGACAGCTGATGATGTATGAAACTGTGGATTTTGTATTAATAATCTGATGTTAGAAGTTAATACTCTGTGCACCTTTTCTCAGCTGACTGAAAACCTTTAAAAATATTTCCCAACAAAAACTGAGAACTTGGTGAGCAATTTAATAAATAAAAATCTCAGGATCATGGTTACTCAGATGAAGAGCACTGGTGATGTTCTGAGTAACAAGACTCACAGTCTTAAGTTTTTCCAGCCTTTCTGACTTAGCTGACAAATTGCTGTCAGTAAAAGGCAAAACAGAAAATTAAAAAATACCCTGTAGTAATATATGTCCAATAAAAAATTAGTAAGTGTCAGGTTTGTCCCCAGTTTGGATGTAGGTAGTAGATTTTGAGGGATATTGGTATGAAAAGCAGACTTTGATTATTTTTGACTGCCCCCAGGGATACAGAGGAATTACTTGCTTCATAGTGGATCGCAACACAGAGGGGCTCAACGTGGGGAAAAAGGAGGACAAGCTGGGAATCAGAGCATCTTCCACCTGCCCAGTCACCTTTGACAACGTCAAGGTATTATAAGTTCAGCTGCTGAAGCACAATTTGTGTTCAACTGGAACCTGACCACACATGAGGAAAGAATATTAACTAAATTCCCTATTTTTTCCCTTGGACACACTGATTGTTGAGCATTTTTTAACATTTTCCTCCCACAGAATTCTATAGAGGGGTTGGATTTCTTAAATTTTGATGTAGTTTTTCTCAGTCATCAGTTTATAGCCACAGGAATCTGGGAATGCTCTAATCAGATATTCTGAGAATCAAGTGTGTGGTTTATGCTTTATGCCTCCACTTATGAAGAGCAATTAGTAAATCAAGTACACTGATTCATATGTGAATATTTTAGTAGTTGCAAAGCAGAACAGAACAGAAGTAATTGAGTGGCTTTATTTTTTAGGTTCCTGAGACCAATATCCTGGGACAGGTTGGCCAAGGATATAAGTATGCCATTGGACTGCTCAATACTGGCAGGATAGGGATTGCTGCACAGGTGGGTGATTTGCTTTATTACTGAGCACAGCCAGGGTATAACTTGAGTTTGGACTGGAACTTGTGGAATATTTAAAGATATTAAGAATAAACGATTTAGAAAATGCTGTATTAAAAGCTCAGTTGCCACTAGATGTCACTGTTCCCGTAGCAAAGTTCCAGTGACGCTGGGAACCGCTGCCAGTGGGAAAATTCTCCTGTGGTGACATAAGCAATACACTCAAAAAACCATTAAATGGCAATTAGCTTGTCTTTGGTCGTTAACTTATTGCTACTGAATTATGTCAACATTCTTGTCTTCCACTAGGAAAATTTATTTTACAAAGAAAACTTGGAAAATTTAACACACTGAAATGTATAATATTAATGCCTCCAACTGGGAGTGTGTGAGGCTGGCAAATGTGACCTAATGCTAACTGATGTTTTCCCAACAACTTATTTTTAAAATTCAACTTTTTATTTTTAAAATGAATGTGATTTTCTATAGCAGAACTGATACAGGTCACTGTTGTGTTTGAAAATTGCACTGTATGGTATCTTAGGGGAAAATATTTACTGACCTTGGAGTTATTTCAAGATGTTGTTTTGCTGTAAAGTGAATTTGGATCACAGATTGCTGCTGATCTCAAGAGAAATCAGGTTCAGCCCCATAATAAAATGCCTTGTGATAAGTTTTTATAATTTTTAGTTGTTTTTGAAAGTAATCTTTTCTTTGTTTCTGCTTTGTTGTTCAGTATGTCTGTACTACCAGTCTCCTTTATCTTTTGCCCTGGTTTGCAGACAGACAAGAAGAAATCATCTTCATGAAACTGAGCTTTTCCACCTGGCAATGCACTGTGCTGATAATGGGGCTGGCTTTTCCATCATTTCTAAAGATTACCTGTGATTAAACTTTGTCTGATATGGCATTTAAAAAGGGCTGTGGGCCCCATTGTTCCCAGAGATATAAATAATATAGAGGCTCTGGCAGTAAAATACATGGTCTGGATTTTACTCTTAATTACTCCAAGTTACACCTTAATTAAAAGTTAAGGTCAGGTAGTTGTTATATCTTAGTTACTGCTTTCTTGGCACCTTCAAATTAAGAGAAATGGACTTGACAAGAACAGCAGCTGTAAAGCCCTGTAGTATTGAGTTTGGTTTTGCAGTAGTAACAGTTTTAAAAGATAATGAAGATCTTATAAAATGTAATTGTGGCTTTGAAAACAATTTCAGATGGTTTTAGTGCAAGGCAGCTGCATGAATTGTTACAGGTGCTGAAGTTGATATACTTGGTTCTTTTAATTTATATAAGACAAATCTGATAATGGGGCTGATTAGTAGCAGTCTGCAATATTTTCTTTTATTGTGTCATTTTTTTTCTGTTGTACATAATTTAAGGTAGTTTTTCTAAGCTGCTTGATGTGACAGCTGCCTGCTTCTGTCTTTGTGGAAAGACAAAATTGTTCTAAATTCTTCTACTGTTGTTCTCCAGGGTTGGAAGGTAGTTTAAGAAATGTTATCTCTCCTTCCACTCCACTAATTTTCTAACTTCTGAAATAAATTGCTAATTCTGGCAGTCTGGTGTCCTCTAGAAAATGAGAAAATATTTAGATTATGAAAATAGTTTTGATTAATCATTCAGATTATTTTTTTCTTTAATAGGATAATGTAGATCTATAAATCTTCAGTTTACAGTAATTTTCTCATGCAATTACCAATTTTCCAAAAAACAATTAACATTTTTGCAATTACAGTTGACCCTTAAGTTTTGTTCAAAAAATTAGTGGTAGTGTTTTCACAAATACTTGCCTATGGTAAGAAATGGGCATGTAAACTTTTCTTTATCATAACTCACCTCAGTTTGTCTGATAACTGTCAAATTCTGGCTGCTAGCATTCTATATCTTAGAATATAGAATTTTAGCAATATCTAGGTAGGAAAAAACCAACTTTTCTCCTGGATATCAACCTGCCTGAGCAGCAGATGATCAGTTATTATCATCTCCATTAGGTGCATTCAATAAATCAGTTTTTACTGACCATATCCTTGTTTTTCCTTGCAGATGTTAGGACTGGCCCAGGGGTGTTTTGACCGTACAGTTCCCTACACAAAGGAGAGAGTCCAGTTTGGGAAAAGTGTGTTTGATTTCCAGGTACTTGTTAATGGACATGTGGGATGTTTCCTCCAAGAAAGGAATAATGACCACAGTAATTAGTAAAATGAGTAATATGATTTGCATAATTTGTGCTCCACCTCACATTATATCTCTCCTCCTCAATATTTGAGAAGAACTTTTAAAACAAAATAAATTCTGGATGAACGTTCATCTGCCATGTAAAATTCATCAATTCAGTGCTGTGTTCCTTTGCCTGTGCCACAGAAATAATGTAAAACTTGAAAATATTATTGACATATTCCTTTTGCTTGATGACTTTTTGACATTCTTTGAAAATAATACACATGAAACTCCCTTCTCTTCTGATTTTAATATCACACTCCAGTTTTTATACCCTTTCATGAGGTGTAGGGGAAGGGCTTTTTCTGGAGACACTACAAATGATAAAAAGATGAGGAAAACTGATTGAATTATTAGATTTCCTGTGTTGTACAAAGACATTTAGTTTTCATTATAATATCTGTTTCTTACAACGAAAAAGACTCTTTGTTGCAAAAATGATGTATAGTTTAATAAGGAAGATATGTAATTGTAATTACTGTAGTAATTTTCTTGTTAAAAGAAACCTACATCTCAGCTGAAGAGAAGGAACATTAGCACTACTCATAATTTATGCAAATTTTAGGAAGCTTTCATAGATACCTAGGAAATGATTGGAGCTACGTCTTTTGAATGGGAAATGGAATTTATAATTGCCAAATCATTTTGGTATTTTTGACCTGCCTATATTCTGCAAATCTGAGGGAACGGTGTTAATGTTCTAATAAGATGAAAGATTTCATTGTGTTTTAGACCACTAAATGTTCATTTTCAATCATCATAATATTTGGGTGTTCTTAAATAAACCCATTCTTCTGTAATACCATTCAGATGTGAGCTCCATCACCTCTTTCCTTCCCCTCGAATCCATTCCTCAGTCGTGTCCTCTGTACCTTTATGCTGCTCCTAAATCTGTGCCTCTGGGACAAGGAGAGGAGTTGTCACCTTGCTATTTCTCCATTTTATTCAAGAAATACTTGTTTACAAGTCTTCCTTGGTTAAGCTCATTAGGGAACCAGACCTGTCATTGTCTCAATGAACAGCTGCAGAATGAAAATGCAGCTCTGACTTCCTCCTGTCTTCCCAAGGAGGATGTTAAGATTGGGATAAAATTTTCCTTTATATTGCTGAGTTTAAATAGGTAACCCTCTGTCCAGCCAGTCAGGGAAAAAGAACCTCAGGGCTCCTGAATCCAAGAAGAGGGAAGGAAAATAGGAGTGCAGTTCCTGAAAGCACTTCAGTGGCCCAGGCGTTTTCCCAGCCTCTGTCAATAACCACAGAAGGAACAGAGAATTACTTCCCACCTGGATTTCATGTTTTTATTTTAGAGTGCAGGTCCATTCCGTGGTGGCCAGGATGGCTGTTGCTGGGAATCCCAGGGGGGCTGTGGCTCTGTCTGAGTGCTGTGGTGCTGTTGCAGGGGATGCAGCACCAGATTGCCCAGGTGGCCACGCAGCTGGAGGCGGCGCGGCTGCTGACCTACAACGCGGCGCGGCTGGCGGAGGCGGGCAGGCCGCTCATCAAGGAGGCCAGCATGGCCAAGTACTTCACTGCTGAGGTACTGCAGCTTCCTCACCACAGGCCTTCAGTCCACTGCTCTGAAAGCTCCTTCTGTTACCCACTGTGGAACTCATAATTCGTCTTTGCTGTGAAATTTCTAGATGTACTTTTATCTCCACATCCCTGGAGGTGTTCCGGGCCAGTCAGATGGGGCTTGGGGCAGCCTGGTCTAGTGGAAGGTGTCCCTGTCCATGGCAGGGGGTTGGAATGAGATGAGTTTTAATATCCCTTCCAACCCAAACCATTCTGTGTTTCTCAGCCCATGCACAGAATCTAAAGCAAGTCACCCAAGAACAAGCTGCTCATGTCCCTAAGTAAAATTCTTAAAACCAACCACCAAGACTGAAAGAGGACAGTGAATTAAGACTTTCACTTACCTAGAAAGATTTAATTTTCTTGTGGCATCAGAAATGACACTGTAAAGAGTTCATTTGTGACCATTTCAGCTCTGCTGGTCGCATCTGTGAGTCTTAAAATGATTCAAAACTGGATGACTTCTGCCCCTTGACAATTCCTGTCTTGCATACCACTGCTTGTCTTTTATATAGTGCAGCATAGAAACTATTGCTGTAACAATTAGTGAATTCCTGATGTCCTCTGGTTTAGAAAAATGGCATTTTAATTCTAAAATGTCTTACTAAAGATGAATACCAAAATACCCCTCCTTCTTCCCTCCTGTTCACGTTACTGCTTTTTTCCTCGTTTTGTTATTAATTAGCTACAAAGTATGTTTCACCACCACTGTCACAAAGTTGAATCCTGGAAACTTTGAAACTCTCTTCATAGGTTGCAACACTGACAACCAGTAAATGTATTGAATGGATGGGAGGTGTTGGATTCACCAAAAATTACCCAATAGAAAAGTACTACCGTGACTGCAAGATAGGTGAGTGACACTTTCTTACCAAGTATCTCTTGTAGCTTTAGTGCTGTTGAAGTTTGAGGAAGAAGAACTGGCTTTTTTTCTCAGGATATATTTTCCCTGAGACTGTATCAACACTAATTCAATATAAAATTATAGCTCAGATATAAAAATTCAGGTATAAATATATGTATATGCAAGACTAGTTAAAATATTTCATTAGATACCAACAAAATACTGATACAAACATTGTGTCCCATTCTATTAAGAAAATTTCAGTAAAAAAAAAATTAAAAGTGCCTTCTTTGGCTTTAAGATCTGAATCCACATGGAGTTTTCTTTTCCAGGCTTCCTTGTTTATCAGAATAATCCTTGGACCCAACAGTTTGACATTTTTAACTATATTACCTACCCTTTGGCTTTTATTATAGTAGCATCTGGAACTTCTTCATTTTTGTTGGCTATTTAAGAATTGCTTTTTAGGAAAATGTCTTTTCATTATGTGGTGCCAGCCAGAAAAGTGCTTTAATTGCTACAGATAATAAAATATGAACATTTATAATATTCTATAAGTAATTATAATTTGTACTTGCACAGTAAAGCTTCATTTCCTAATTGTAAAGGTTCTGACTGGATTTTTAGGATGATATGTTGGTCTCTAAATTCACTGTGGGTTTATAGTCTACTAATTTTTTTTTCTTCTGATTTCAGGTACAATATATGAAGGAACTTCAAATATCCAGTTGAGCACAATTGCAAAATTCTTAGCACAGGAGTACTGAAACCATAAGTTGATGCTCTATGAAAACTATTTCCCTGAACATTGATTGTGAATTATCCATTTATTTGTAATTACAGAAGGCATTGATGACATCATAAATAAGAATACATCATCACAGTGAAATCAAAGGGAAAACCATGAATTTCCCATTTCAGGGGAGTGAGTAATTCACGTGAAGTCGTGAATTCCACATTCAAATCCAAGTTTCTTTCTGCCTGAGAGACTTCCAAGCACTGGATTTAGCTCCCTGAGGTCATGCCAGCAGTTCATCTCCACTTGGAGATTTCAAAGTGAAAACAAAGGAATCCAAATCCCTGGCATTTCTGTTAATCCACCTGGGAGGAAGGGCTCTCCACGTGCAGCAGAGCTGGTGTGTGGTGTGTGGCTGCTGTTGGGATGTGCTGCCTGCATTAGCATGGGGTGCAAAGAGAGGGAAGTGGTGGTTTCCTCTCTCCCAGGTGGAGTGATGTCTGCTGAGCTGCTGTAATTGGAGTCATTTTTATAGCAGCCCTTAGTGTGTTCTTAAGGATATCTTTGTAATTAAGCCCTTCCAGCCTCAATTTGTACTCCTGAAAGGTGGATAATATCCACCTCCCTTTCCAGCCTTCTCAGCTGTTAAGGGTTTTAATCTAAGAGCCTATTTATGGTTCTCCTTTCATAAAAGGTTGAGTTGAAATCTTTCTGAAATGGGGTTAAAAAACCTCTAGTAGTTCTGCAAAAGGACAGATATAAGCTGGGTAATGGGAGTGCTGTGATACTACCTCACAGTGGCCTTTCCACATTCAATGCATTTTACAAACTTTAAAGGGAGGCACTCTTAATTTACAGCCTAGAATTCCTTGCTCCTGGAAGTTAGTGATTCTCTAGCACAGTTTTTCCCTTTTTGAGAGAGAAAAAAGGGCAGGGGGTTGGGAAGTATTTGCTTTTTTTATTCGTCTCTGTTTACTCTAAAATTAGACATTTTATTTACAGCAGAAACCTCTTCAGTGCTGGAGAGCTAATTAACTAATAATCAAGAGACAGGAAGCTTAATATATGAAAAATCATTCTAATTGCTGTAATTGGCAATCTGTTTCAAGTGTTTTGGGGAGGGAAGGATTGGTTTTCTGGTTTTGGCTGACTTAGAAGAATCTCATTTTTAAAGCTTGCTTTTCACTGACGATTCACTCTGAGTGGAGCTTAAAATGTTACAGACTCCCAGAGGATTTCCTAGCAAAACCAGGGCAAGTGACACTTAACAAGTGGGATTTGTAAAACAAGCAGTCCTTAGACAAAGAAACAAGCAAGGATGAAAAGCACTATTAAAAAGTTTTCTGACTTCAAAGGGAAGCAACTACTTTAGTGAATTAATCCCCCATATACTCACTTTGCCTGTTAATGGGCAAAGAATTATTGTGGTGATTACCCTTATGCCAATAAAAAAGCCCTTCCTGTATCAGTTTCACCAAGAGCTTTGAGATTTTCAAAAATACAAGAGTAGGAAGGTAGACTAGATGGTTTCTGAAGTTTTCTTCTAGCAATATTATAATTATTAATCATTATCATTATTAATACATTTCAGATTGGCTTCCAGGCTTTCTTTCAGCTGAATTGAAACAGATGAGGAAATTTAGATTAGAATTAAGACTACAGACACCACAATATTTAGCTACACAGATTAATGAATCTACAATGATCATAACCACACTCCAAAATGCCTGAATTAATGTTGATTAATGTGCTGAGTGAGTTGTGCCAAGGTGAGGCAGCCCTTGCTGAGGTTTAACCTGCTTTGCTCACGTGAGTGTCCACAGAAAACAGGCTTTGGTTCACAGTTTTTGCTGTGATCTCCTGGTTTGAGACACTCTTAGCTTGGCATCTGTAGTTTTGTGTGAGACTGAGGAGTGGCAATACTCAACTGATTCAATACAGTGCCAGAAGCACTGGAGGAAAGTGCAGAGCTCTTTGAAGGACTATTAAGGGCTGGATATCCAAGATTATGTAAAAAGACTCTCTCTTTGTGTAGAACTGTGTCATATATCCATTTGAAAAAATAACCAGGAAAAAATGAGATTAATGTGATTCCTCACAGTCTGATCTTGGATGCCTGAGTCCAGGAAACAACCTGAATATCCTCATCAGCTATTCAACAGTAGCTGATGAGCTTTTTTTCTCAGTAAAGCAAGGTCAAGCCTTTAACTAATGTTACAGCTGTAAATATTTCATGTCTTTGTTATTTATGCTGTACTTTGTATACAATTTTGAAAGAAATGTATGTATTGTATTTGATATTTATATACAAAATTCTGTGGAGGAACATGTGCACAAATCAATTACAACCCCTGAGTATCTTTCATTGCTGTTTTAAGAGGACAGGTACCTGTGTGGAGAGCATTGGCTACTCTGATCACTGATTTTGTGGAGTCACAGAATGGTTTGGGTTGGAAGGGACCTTAAATCCCATCCAGTGCCACCCCTGCCATGGGCAGGGACATCCTCCACTGTCCCAGGTTGCTCCATCCAACCTGGCATTACTTCCTCCCCTCAAGCCTGATTCCATTGCTGCTCTGAACTCAGCTGTTGGAGTAGGAATGAGAAGTGCTGTGCTCTCACCCAAGGGCTGTTAGGAGCTGCCTGTGCTCCCCAGCCCTTATTCTGGTTTGGGACAGACATTTATGGGTGGTGATAAATGGCAATTCTCCATTTGGCTCTGTGGGCATAGGCTGCAGAGCTGGTGTGGACAGTGCTGGGAGGCTTTCTGTGCTTTTAAGCTGCTTTATATACTCAGTATGTATTTTATTAGTGACTTTTCCCTTTTTATGCCCTTAGTCCATCCAGTCTGTTGTCCTGGAACAGCAACTTCAGTATCAAATGTTGCATGTGAGCTTCCCTGGTTAGAAGAGAAGACCTGTATTGAGAATGTATTAAAAAGTGCCTGAATGTCATTTTTGACTTGCTACGATGCTAATCTTGTCTATCAGGTCATGGTTCTCTAATAATTGTCATTTAAAATTGTTATCAGATCTTGCAGGTTCTGTACCAGGAGAGAATGTGTCATGTCAGGTTTCTCTGGTTCTCTTCTGGTTATGATCAAGGTCTGAGGCAGATTTCCACTGAAGGGTTTAATCACTACTTGGGAAATACTCAAATACAACATTTTATATCATGTTTTCTATGCTGTTGTTCTTTCTCTCATATTTTCTTTTCCCCATGTAAAGATTGTGTTAGAAAAGGCTTACATGAACTACAGAGTTATTGTTCTTTGGGAGCCTTTTTGCTATGTAAAGACTTTTCTAATTAACATGTTATTGCATTTCCACTTGAAAATTTTTGGTGAGAGACACATTTCAAGTTCTACCAAGCTAAGCTCGATTGGAAGCCCAGTCTGCTTTGCAAGCAGCTGTCTGACTTCCCTGAGCTGGCACTGGAAACACAAAAGCTGAAGAAATGCTTTTCCTCAGCCCCAGAATGTATTCAGGGTAACTAGAAATAACCAGTGTGTTCCCTAATAGCTTGTTTAATGTTCAAAAGAACATGCAGTGTACACTGTAACATTTTTTTTTCTGGTGAAATATTTAGAAATATAAATCAAAAATATGTGCAGTCTCACTAGACAGTAATAGCATTTTTATATATTTTGTCTTTCAAGATCATTTGGATTTACATCTTTCTGAAACTACTCTCTCTCTGTCTCAGTAACTGTAGAGCTGCTAACACTGGGAGGACTTAGACAAACCAAAAAAAAAGTCAGGTTTTTAGTGACTTCTTTTTAGGGAGATTAAAGAGGGGGTTTTTGCTGCCTTCAGTCAGGAACATTCAGCCAGGTCTCAAGCAATGACCCTCCCCTCAGTGGAACAGAATCATTTTCTGATCATCCTCTTCATCACCTTAAGTTTGCCACGAGTGTCTTGGATGTTTTTGGCCTGAATTGTTTTCAAGGACACAACGTAAGATTTTTCTATTCACTAATTTGCATCCTAAATATGCAAATTAAATGCAAGTTTTTCAGTATAACCAGAGCAGGTTTAATTTGATACTGTGTTGCTGAGGTTTTCTGCTTTTGTTTAGATCATACCCAAAGACATGATAATTACATGTTAGACATTAGCTTCTCTGCATACTTCTTGATTTTCTTTAGAAGAAATTTGCTAAACTGACATAAAAATAATCCAGGAACAATCAAAAAATAAAAGTTAAGGTTCTGGGAGCATAATTAAATAGTGAAAAGCTCCATAGACCTTGTTTGGTCAATGGAGCAGCTGGAGATAGAGTTGGGGCTGAGCAAACATGTCTTAGGACCAAAGCTGGTGCTGGTTTGGGAAGAAACCTCAACCATTCTGTTCCTGAGCTGGGGGATGTTGGCACCAGCTGTTCCCACAGGAACTGAGGAAAAGCCCTTTTTTCAGCTTAAGGAATTTTTGAACTTTGAAAATGTTTTGTGACTCCCTGTGATGCACTAAAAGGTGGTTAAATGATACAAGGGCTCTAAGTCTGTCCACAGCCTTGTTTTCCTCATCTTCAGAGGAAACCTCCTTGTGTTCCACTGTACATTTTTTACCAAACATACACTGTTGTGCTCCCTCCTTAAATTCATTATTTAGGTCTTCTCAATGTCTGTCCAACCAGGCTTAAGAAGGAAAATAATTTTCTGGGTTTAATTGCAGCAGTGCCTACATTTGATTGATAGGACAGGTTATTTTGACTGTTGCTTGAATAAAAAAAGCTGGATTCAGCAGGATATTTGTCATAGAATACATGTGAGTGCCATGCAGGATTCACAGTTTCCAAGGACCAAAGGGAGGTGCAGCAATAGATCTTCCATTAAATGCTGGAACTATTTTAGCTCTACTGTACTTTGGCTTCAGTGATCCAATTTGCAGAGATAAACAATTCTCTGGCAGTGATGCAGCTTGCCATTATTTAATAATTATTTAAAATGTGCCTTGCTACCCTTGTGTAAGAATCTGGGCTGCAGGGGAGTGCTGGTTGTGCTCTGATCCTTCAGGGGCTCACACAGCACTGGGTTAAAGCAGCACCCGATGGTCTGGTGTCTCAGACTGTTCTAATTTAATAGCAAACCTTCTCTATCCTGCTGCTTCTATTTAGAAGTGTCCAAAAATCTTTTTTTTTTCTTTTTTTTTTTTTTTAATATAACTGTAAAAGCCTTCTGGCACTAAATTACATCTATTCCTTGACTGAAACATATCTGCTCTATGCTAACCTCATTATCCAGGAATGATTTCTAGAAGAGGAAGTGAAGAATAATTAAATCATTCCTAACTGAAGGAAATGCTTCGCAGAACTATGCAAATTCCAATTTGGCCAAGATGCTGTGGTTTCAGATTCTATTTCTGGGAAGGGCAGAGGGAGAAACAGTTATTTTTGGAGCCATGGGCAGCTGGGTTCTGGCTGCAGTTTTCTCTCCTATCTTGAGCTGAGAGTGGTCTATGGGACATCCCTGCTGAGGAGGGAGCACAGTTCCTGCCACCACCCTCCTCAGTGCCTGTCCTGCTGTGAGTGCTGGTAAATTAAATTTGTCCCCCTTGCTGCAGGTGTCTGAGACCCTGAAATGGGGGATTTCCCTGCAAAATTGTGTCTCAGCCCCATCTGAAGCGGTGACTTGTCAGCAGTGGTGCCCTGCCCTTGCTGTCCACACAGGAGGGCACAGACACTTCCCCCACTTAGCCTGGGATGCAGTGCCTGGAATAAAATCAGGATTGTGTTTTGGAGGTTAAAATCGAGCTTGCTCTGTGTGTGCTCAGCAGGAGTGCCTGGGGGAGCCCACGGGCTGGCACAGCCCTCACAGGGCTCCATCTTCACATCTTTAGATTTTCACGCTTTTCATCCATCTCCAAATCTCACTCTTCCAAGTTTTAAGGCAAAAAGAGGGTAAAAGAACCCTCACAATGAGCTCTTTTTACGCGGGAATATATTTTTTGCAAATATATTAGTTTGCAAATATATTAATGATGTGTGGTTGAATTAATAATTGGGAAAAATACAATTAGAATGCTGGGAGAACAGCTTTTCAGTGCTCCACAACTTTGGTCTTTCAAGGAATCAGATTGCTGAAATGAGTTATGCATTCAAGAAAGCCACTTAGAATTAAGAACATATGTCCTGCTTTTCCAGCTTTTCCTTTTAAAGTTGTATATTGTAATAATGGAGTGTAAAGAGTAAACTTCAGTGATTTGCAAAAGGCACCAGCCTTGTGCCTTTTCCAAACTGGTTGATTTATGTGCTGTTTGCTGTTTTTGAGAACACAAAACAATTAATTCATGTGTGAAAAGAACAGTGAATTAATCCTAGAGAGCCCTGGAGCCTTTAAAGACCTGAATCATATGTTGAGCTCGTTTAAAACTTGCATAAGAAATTAATGCAGAATAAAGCCCTTTAATTTGAAAAGTGCATCTATAGTAGGTGTCCCTAGGATATCTTCTGGATCATTATTCAGAAAGGTTAAGGAGGACTTTATTTTTTCCTTTCTTTCTTTCTTTTTTCCCCCCTTATATTCAGTATGTATTTTCCAGTTTGCAGCTCAACGTGGTGCATTTCAACTTATAAAGAGGCAGAGATTTTAAAAAGAAACGGGGAGCTTTTTATTCACCTTCCACTTAATTTCCTTGCTGCCTTGCCAGTCCCAGCTTAATGAATGTAATTGCTACCTTTGATGAAAATACTATTATCAAGATCACACATTACATTGGAAAACAGTTTTTCTTTAAACACAGCTACTGCAGTCTCTAATTATGCATGTAACAAGTGGCTCCTGAACAAAAGAGCATGTTGTCTACAATTGCTAGGAATTGGAGCAAGGCAAATTTGAACAAAGAACAGATTAGATTTGCTCCATGCTCCACAAAGCCCATTCCCCTGATTAATTTCCTGCAAAAACTAAAACAATTCTCTCTTAAAAGAAACTAACCCTCATCCCCAGAATGATCCATATGCCATTTGTGTCAATCTATATGATGATAATGGCTACAGATTTAAATTATTAACTATTAGGTGTAGTAAAATAGGAAAGCTCTTTTATAAACTTGCCTTTTCATATGTAAATAAGCAGTACAAGGACTTAAGGAACAAAAACCTGACTTTTCTGTGGAAACCAGGAGCAAGAAAGCACCCAGTAACTGAAAGTCTGAATTGTGCATGTATAATCCAATTATTTTGTCAGTTTACTCTGTGCTCCGTGTTCTGCACAGGCTCTGCAGCAGGAGAACCAGGTCTCCCAATGTCCTGTTGGGTTTTCCAAGGATGACACATTTGAGGGCTGATTTCCATGTTTCCATTTGAGGAGAGTTCTTCTGAAAAGCCTTTCATTTAATTCTCAAAACAAATCATTTTGTGAACAGGGTTTAATGAGTCAGAGTTATATTTTGCTGTCATTCCATGGAAAAGCAGGTAAAATTTTGAATTAGTACTTGGCCTCTGATAAAATCCTGCAATATGGATTGAATTGTTTTTTGGTATTTCTAATACAAAGAATTAGTCACAGCAGTTTAGAACACAGTGTTATTTTTCATTCCTACTTGTATTGATCCAAGATCCCTGGCTGTGGTACAGGATGCATATAAACCACAGTCAGGTCAGTAAAAGCCAAAAAAAATAAAGAATTCTGCTCCAAAATAAAGAATTCTGCTCCAAAGTGTTTACATGCTGGGTTAGGCTTGGGTGTGGACTAATACAAACCAGGGTCTAGATTATTTTTTGAGGAAAATTGGTGAGCTACTCTCTTAGAAGGAAATAATAGCAGGCATGGTGGTTTTGGTGCCAGCAGTGGCGAAATGAGGTGGCAGAGGTGTGTGTAACAGCATTTTCTCTGCATAAGAGCTGCCAGGGTCTTTGTGTCCTCAAAATGTCACTGCAGAGATGCCAGGGACAACCCTGCCCCTGTCACACCTGTCATTTAGCCCTCTCAGTCCCAAAAGATGCTTTGTTTGCAGGTTATCACAGTTCTTCCCAGTTCACATTACTCATAGGAATACAAAATCTTTAAAATCTACCCTGCAGATAAGGGGAAAAAAACCAAAACCAGAACCCCTCATAATTTTCAATGTGGATAGAATTAATCAAGATGTAATTATGACACCAAATGAAATGAGTTGGAACATAAAATCCTTCTTCACCATCTTTAAGAAACTGAATAAAAGAAAATGTAAGTCCTTTGTGTAGAAATGAAAACCATTTCTCTTTCCAGACAGTTTTTCTTGAGTGTTCCAGGTACCGTGGGTCTTCTGGGACACCACAGAGCCTGTGCTGGTGGCAAAATCCATGAGAAGAGCCCCATGTTTTTAAGGCTTCTGGCTGCAAATATCTGTGACAAAACAGAACAGGCCTATAATTACTACCTGGGGAAACTGGAAAACAACACCAATCTATTCACAAAATCCAGAATTCCTTGTGGTTTAGCTCCTTGTCTCCCCTCGAACAAGTTGAAAGCAATCACATGAGTGTGGGGCAGCACCTTTGTGTACTTTTCTGAGAAAGAAAAGGCTGTGAGTCCTTCCCCTTTTAGAGACAAATCCATTGCTCATCTCTTGTCTTAATGTAGCATTTACCACAATACACTGTAAAAAAGCTGGCTGGGGAGCCTGGCAATATTCCAGTGGAGTATTTATCCCTTCATCACACTGTCCCCACTTGGGTCTCACATTGGCCAAGTGCAGAAGTTTAGCACAGTTCCTGGTGTGACCCACAAGTCAATGAGAGTTCTTCTAGGTGTGATGTGGCATTTTACAATGCATTTTTTTAGCCATTGTCTGGAATAAACATTAATTCTCAACCCCCCTCATGGCCCCTGGTGCAGGGGCTGTGTGGGGATGCAGCATAGATTTCTCTGGGAGTGTGATGCTCTGGGGGATTGCTTATTTTGCATAGGTAGATCAACCAGGAACTAAAAACTCCAGCCCTGCAGGCTGCACATGGTGATTCAGTGAAGGGAAGGAGGCAGCCCCACTCCCCGGGCAAGCCCTGGTTCCTGTGCAGAGCCCTCCTCGGTCAGAGGGAAGTGCTGCTCTCTCCCTTGGCACAGGACACTTGTGGTGATCACTAATTGGGATCTAATTGTTATTAGCCAGGGGTGGGGCAGGGTGGGAAGAGTGAATAGTGGACCAAAGAGGATGATAAAGAACTGAAAAGGGGAAGGCATCTAGTGATGTTTTACCCACCTCAGTCTCCTTCCCTTCTCCATCCAGTTCTTAAAATAACGCAGAGGAGAGAGCAGATCTTACATCCGTATTTAAATAATCCCAGTGCAAACAATCTCTTTGCTTTTAAATAATCCCAGTGGGAATGCAAAGGGGAAAGAGTCAGAGCAGAGCCACAGGGAGCTCTTCCCTCAGCTGTGCTGGAGCTGAGCACGGGCCAGCTCAGTGCACCTCAGCTGGCACACAGGGGCCGTTTGTCTCAGGCTTTTCTCTATCCAGATGTATGATCCAGGGAGAAGGAAAAAGGAGTTGAGGTTTAAACTCTTATCACTAAAGTGAGTCTCCCTCTACATTAAAAAACTATCCAGACATTGTAACAGGAATGGGTTCAGTTCTTATGTCATAAATTTGTGTGTGTAGAAAAAAGACTTATTGGTGAATTTAGCAGTATTTTTCGTTGAACTGGCAGTTGCTAACCATTACACCAGTATTTATTTGATTCTTAAAGAGCACAAAAGCATGGACTACAAATAAAGAAGATGGAGTAATAGCTTTTGACTGGACCACTAGCTTTAAACTTGAAATGAAGTGTCCAGTTTTGAGTTACTGTGTCCAAATGCCATTTGTACAGTTTGAAAAGTGGGGGCATTTTTCCAGCTTGTCACTGTTAGCTGTAGTTCATTCCAGTGAATGATATCACTGAAGGAGCAGTTGTTCTGCTATAAGTACTTCACTCATGACTGGAATGTATTAAATGTATTAATCTGTGCCTGAGAGTGTAATTTAGGGAAGCCCTACATTTGACACATTCTTGTACATCCTTATTTTATTGCCTTATCCTGCAGGTAACAATGTCTCAAAAGCAAAGGCACGGGATGAAGTTAAAATTACATGTCACCAAATATTATATGCACTTTTTGCCGCTCATTTCGCTGTCAGAATTACGGATTTTCAACAACATTAGTTTAAATATGTTTATGACTTGATTTACGCCTCTGATGTCAAAATAAAATGCCAGGCAGGAGCCCAAGGTTTCTAATGAGCTGGGAGGTGAGATGAAGCCATGAGGGGAATGTCCCCAGCCTCAGAGCTCCATCTTTCATGACAAAACTCTGTCGCAGCCGGCGCCTGGGCCGAGCGAAGATAAAACGTGAGGGTTGAGTTATCCTGGAGAGTATTTGTCAAACCTGCTTTAAGCCAGCAGAATAAAAATGTATTTTTGTGGCAAGGTTAGGCTTTATGTCAACTAAGCGAGCCCGTAAAGCATTTACAGCCACCTCGTGACTATTGCCTGTCATAAATTTGAAACGCTCTTAATCCGTAGGTGTGTAATTTGGAGGCACTCGAGGCGCTCTCAGCACGTTCCCTGTAATTATCTCCCACGTCGCTGTGGGGAATTAGGGGTGGGCACAATTAGTGCTAACAAACAGCATTTTCTGGGCGGCGCCGTGAGCCGTGCACCTGCGAAGAGAAGCCCACGGCTTGCTGCCCAAACCAGGTGTGCTGTTGGAGGCCTGGCTGCTGCAGGTGCCTCTGTCGGGGTGATCAGCCCTGGGTTGGAGGAAATTCAGGCGGTTGGATTGAAAGTGCAGCCCTGGTGACTGTGCTGCAAAGCAGCTCACCTCCCCTTCCTCCGCGGGCTGTGGAGGGTTTTATCGGCCGGTGCCTCCCGGATTTATGTTCGGCCAGAATTTCCCTGGGAGAGCTGAACCCCTCGGCCTCCAAAGGCCCTGGGCTGCTCCCTGCTGTAGACATCCACGTGTTCCCTTGCACACATTCCAAAATAACCCTCCCAGGCTGCCCCCAGCAGCTTTTCCTGCGGGGCGGGAGAGCTCTGCCGCGATTCCTGGAGGCGGGGAGGTGCCCCCGCTCCACCTGCAGGCACCGCCAGCTGGCAGGGATGGGGATGATGGAGGAGATGGGACCAGTGCCTGAACTCCGACCTTATCGATCCAGCCACCCCCGCCCAGCTGAGTGGCTGCAGCCCAGCCAGCTGAAAAGGAATTTAAAGGGCGCCCGTCCTCCCCGCGCGGCCCTCCTGTCATTAATAACGTTTTCATCCGTGACAGTGATAAACACGCGGTACTTGAGGAGAGTTTATTAAGGTCAGTCCATAAATAAAAATTAAAATTTAAAAAAATGGGTTTACACAGATGAACAGATGGATGAATAAAGTGATTGGTAAAACAATAAATATGAAAATAGACAGATGGATGAAGTACCTGGCGGTGATTCCCTAAAAGCCCAATGCCTCAAATGCTGGCAATGTTATACCAGACCCTTCTTCCCTCTCTGATAAAAAACAGATTTAATGAAGCTGCTGCAGAACTTACACGTTTCGGGGATCTATGGCCTGACTAATATTTTGTCATTTAATGCCTATTCTCCAGCCTGATAAAAAGGATTGCAGCCATTTCTCTATGTCAGGTATATAACTGAGTGCTACTAAAATTTAAATGTCTCATCTGTCCTTGGATCTAAATACAGATGGCCTTAAACCTCCGAGTTTTTCTTAATGCAGGATGGTATACAATACCCTGCCTGACTTCTTTTATCATTCTCAAAGAGACAGAGATTTGTATCTTGGTGGAATTCAGGCTACCAGGAAGCAAATATTCTTCTTCACTTCCAAACTCTGAATATCATTCAGAGAAATAAAGCCAAAAAGCCCAATAGCACTTCAGCTGAGGAATTCTGGCAGACCTTTATGCTTTATAAAATGCAAGACTACTCAATCCAAAATTTCCTTGGGAAGCACTTAATGCCTGGCTATCACTCCAGTTAAATTATAAATTTTATCCTTAGCTGGGCATTATTTAAAAGTGATGAGGAGCTGGCAGAGGAGAAAAGTTCATTGCAATTTCATGTGATCTTTGTTTCTCTGCTGGCTCTGCAGGCAGCTGAGCTGGAGCGGGAGGAGCATCATTTAGGGAAACTTTCGCAATCATTAAAGGCAAACACTTGACTTGGATTCAAGGCTTTGTATTTGCAACATCTTAAAGAACCTTAATTGTTGCCCCTGATTAAATATTCCAAAGCTGTTACCTCGATCACTGTGATTATTGATCCTCGATTGGCCCTTCGGTCCTCGATGGCCACGCACGCGTTGCTCCGCATCCCGCGCGGCCGCGTGCAGCACTGTTTGCTGCAAATGACGATTTTTGAGTGCAAAATCCGAGCTCAGGACCCATCCAGCCCAGGCTGGCCGTCAATTTCCACGGAGAGCAGGTGCCTAAGTGAAATGGATGGGAAGAGGAGGCGCCTGGCGCCTCGTGGGGGCCGCGAGACTCTGCATGGTTTGGTCCTCAGGAAGCGATTCAGCCTCGTAATGAGGAGGTGACAGGGCACAAAACCACTGTTAGGTAAATCCAGGTGTAAATGGAATAAACCAGGAGCATTGCAGGTCCCTAATGAACAATCAAGGAGGTGGTTAGGATGGCGCAGAGCAGCTGTAGGGCTTAAAAGCCAGCAACAGTTGGGGGAATAATGGCTTGCAGCCAGTTGTCGAGTAGATCTGAATGGCAGATTGGAGAGGAGGCAGAAATCCTTCCACCAGACATCCCCATCCAGCCTGGGACTGAGCTGGCCATAAACTGGCACAGGGGATCCTGGTGTAGTGGTTCTGTGTCCCCTGGGCTCACCAGGCCACCAGCAAGGCTCCTGCTGCTCTCTGGGAGCACAAGGCAGCCTGGAGTCCCAGCCACCAAAACCAGGAGCTGCAGGGTCTCCACAGCCTGCAAGTCTCCTTCCAGCTAGAGAAGGGTGAGCAATTTCATCATCCCTGGAGTTTTAAAGCATTTTTTAAGGAGAAGCTTGTGTTGTTTGGTGATGGGATTCTGTTCAGCAAAGCTGGAGTCGAGGCTGTGGCATAATGGGTAAAAATAAAAAAGATGATTTTCAGGCTCTCTCTTGCAGCACATCTTTGCTTCCCTATAAGACTCCTGGAGCATTTTAGGAAGGCTCCTCCAAAATTGTGACTGCACCTGAGGACTTCCAGAGGATTTTGTGGTGCTGCCACTGCCTTGATGACCTAGAACAGAACAAGTGAGTAGGACTGAGCAGTGGGAAGGGCAGGGAAGGTGGGTTTTTTTCCTT
>VZRX01005536.1:0-13333 GCA_013398075.1 Notiomystis cincta | reverse complement strand
TCCAAAACCGAGAGTGACATATAAATGACATTGCCCCAGCCCTGGAAGTGCCCAAGGCCAGGCTGGATGGGGCTCTGAGCAGCCTGGTCTAGTGCAAGGTGCCCCTGCCCATGACAGGATGGTTGGAATGAGATGCTCTGTAAGGTCCCTGTCAGCCCTGACCGTTCTGTGAAAGGTTGCAGCACCTCAGCACAAAGGATGTCCCAAGGGTTTGATCATGGGCACCTCCAAGCAGGCGTCTGCTCTCCAGGCTGCTCCCCACTTTTCCACACATCATGGCAAAATGGGTTTGCCAAATAGAGAAGGATAAAACTGGCAGGTTTCTTACCTTTCCCTGCTGCTCAGAGATCACAAATCCTGGGTCACAACATGTGGACTAAAAGCAGCAGTTTCTTTCTTTATTTATTGGTGCTAGCTGAGAGATGCTCGTGCTGCTTTTAAAGATTGCATAAAGTTTGTAATCTAACTGAAGTCACCACTTCTCTTATTAATTCCTGGGTCTGAAAGTTTGCTCTGTTGAAAATATTTGCTTTAAGATTAAATGTGGTAGGTAAGACTGTCAGCTGAGGGGGACATTCGGGCTGGAATTAAAACCACCCTTCCCTGTCTGTTGTTGGCACCTTTGGATTTACAGGCATGTAAATCATGGTCATTTTGGGATGGGTTGTTGCACTTGGATCCTGCCCCACTGCACCTGCCAGGGACTGTGGCCAATCACCCTGGCTCTGGAGCTGGGAATCTTCCCTGTGGCTGTTGGTGGGAGATCACCTTCCACCCCACTCCTGCTCTCTGGTGCAATTCCACAGCACCTGTTTGTGTCACAGGGTGCAGGAGAAGGAACCAGAGTGATGCTCCTGCCCCTGGGAAACTGAGTGCAGAGCACTGCCAAAGGTTTCCCTCTCCAGCACACCCTGGCACAGCCCAGCTCATCTCCCCCAGGAGAAACCCTGAACTCCCCAGCCCTCCTGGCCCAGCCTCCCACTAATGAGCACCCTGAGTTTTACCTGGGAAACATGAAAAATTACAAAGGAAGGTCAGAGATTAGGTAAAAGAGTTGAGTTAAGGCAGTGTGAAACCACAGGCAGTAGGGAAAGATTTATTCTGCTGGATTTATATCAGCTCCTTAGGCCAGATTCCAGGTCTTGCAGCTACAATTCACAGTGGCAAACACTGCAGCTGGGCTCTTCATTCGAGCTGGCATGGGAGCTTTATCACCCTGGTCCAGGCAGAGGCTGCTCCTTATTTGCCAGTCAAGGCAATGGTGATTAAATGGCATTTCCCAGCGTGCAGGTTGGAGTGTTATTAGCTCTTATCCCTAATTGCTGTCATTTTGAAAGTGTTCTGAGCAGATGGCTCTAAGAGAATACGAGGGAAAGAGAGGCTTTCCTACCTGTGGCAAACAAAAAAGTGATGTTCACTGGGCTTCCAGCTTGAGCTCGTGGGGTTAAATATGGGGAAAACTGGCCAATTCCTACTCTGCCTCCCTCTAGGAAGGGGAATGGAGGACATCAGGGGCATCAGGGGCATCAGGGACACCACGACTGCCCTGGGGTGGGAGTGGTTCCTGCTCACTAATGTCTGTTTGTTCCTCCAGAGTGACCCACCCCCAAACTCCTCTGCCCTGCCTGGTGGGATCATGCTGGGAAAATGAGCATTTCCCATGCCCTGACCTGGGACTGGGCCCCAAGAGGCAGCTCTGGGTATCAGTGGGGCTCCTTGGTGGGGTGTGTAAGGCAATGGACCCCTCCCCACACCCCCCTCCTGCCTCCCTGGCTCGGTCCCATCCCCAGCATTTCTGCACCAGCACTGCACAGGAAGGATCTGATCCACTCCAGTGTGCCCCAGGTACACAACAGTTACCTGTATTGAATCATTGCCTTTAAAATAATCAAGCTCAGTCCTAGATTACAAGGTCTGGGTGCATAAACCCTTAGCACAAAAATTTCTCTTATTTTGCTAACTGCTTAAACGTAAAACCGTAACAGAAAGAAATTGTCCCTGTGATTCATATTTTTCATCATTTGGTCATTAAATAGTGATGGATATAAACCTATAAAGTATCTAAACTGAACCTTTTAACAATCCATGAGCAATACTATCATTTCTTTAATAGAACTCGCTGACCGTGCCTTTCTCAGATGCCATTTGTCATTTTCAGCGTGCAATAATCAATAACTTGGCTTTGAAATAAATAATATAACAGTCACAATATATTATCTTTCAGACTGGCCTTATACTAACCATAAAACAAGACTTGGAGAGATGAAAACTTTAGGAAAATGCCAAAAATGAGACTGGGAGATAAATTAACGAGAAGCTTTACATAGTTTCCCTTCCAAATTGGTTTGTGTTTACCTTCCTCTTAGGAAACTATAGCTACTTTTAAAATAAAAAGAAGAATTTGGGATCATCTGATTTCAGGTTTGGGACAAATGCCATCTTGCTGTGAGGCTGATGCCACATTTCTCTCGCAGCCCTGGGTCAGCAAGGTGTGTGAGCAGCAGATCCTGCTGCTGTTATTCAGTGCAGCAATTAAACACATGCTAAGTTTGAAACACATGATTGTTGCACTAAAATCAATGGGGCCCAGGAGCGCCCCTAAGCCAAACGTGTTTCTAAAAACCCAGCTGGAGTTTAGAAAAGCTGCTTCATGCTGAGGTGGCTGAATCCTGCTGAAGTTTTGGGCACTTTCCTCGTGTCCTGTGAGAGCAGGAGGTGACATGGGTGGGCTGGCAGTGCTGGGAGTGGTGGCACATGGCAGCTGTCCCTGGGGAAATCCCAGTGCCTGCTGGGTGCTGAACCCCACTGCATGGATGCTTTGACAAATCCAGGCACCACCAGGAACAGAAATGCCATCTGCTTCCTCTGCCACCCCAGAAATCCCCTCAAACCAGTAGAAAGGACAGGCTGGAGAACTGTAAGACAGGGTACACACAGGATGCAAGAGGAAGCTTAGCTCTGCATTTCCTCCTTTGACCAAGTCTTGCTCAAATCTTTACTTGTCCCACATATTTATTTTCCTTGGTTGAACTTGATCTGTAGCCAAAAATCCTTCCAGAGCTCCTGCTCAGCCTGGGCTGGTGTTTGATCATTTCTACCCCAAAGAGCATCTGCAGTTTCAGTGAAAGTGGGGAAGAAGCCAGACCTTTTTCAGGTCCAGGAGAGCAGTCCTGAGAGCAGAAGATTCCCCAAGAGAGTGAAAGCTCAGGAGAGATTTTGCATCAGAGTAAAAACTCCAGGTTTGAGCCTTTGTCACAGCTGAAACACACCAGCACTGGCACTGCTGTGATGTCCTTCGCTCAGGAAGGGAGCCTTGGAGGTGACAGAGAGGGACATTTCTACAGCCCTGGGCTTCCTCCTGCCCACCCTGAGGTGTGCAGGGAAGGGCTGGGCAGCCAGGGCCACTGTGGTCCCCATCTCGCTCCTTGGGGAAGGATGTTTTCTGATGAAGGAGAGAGGCACAGGCTCCTGCCTGGAAAACTGGCTTTTAAGTGCTGCTCCAGCACTCCCTGCTGAGCTTCTCGAAGGTTTGCTGAGTCTGAAAGAGCAAAGGAAAAGGGGAAGGCTTTGTGTCAATAAATTCTGGCGGTTCAGCTCTGAGGCAATGTTTTCTCAGCCATCAGTGCAACAGCTTTGGTTGTTCTTTCCAACTGAAGGTTCTTTTTGGAAGCTCCCCCCGGGCCACAGTGATGCCCCAGGGTAGGGCCATGCCCAGCCCTCGAGGAATGCACTCACTGGCAGAGGGGATCCAGGAGATTCCCAGCAGATCATCCATCCCTGCTCATCCCAGGGTGCTGTTCAATCACTGAGATTTACCTGCAAACAGCAGAAATTCCTGTCCTCAGGTCCTTGTCACTCCTGGGCTTTGAACTGATGGTGACAATTAAAGCCTCACAAGCCCCGTGCTAAATCTGTGCCACAGGTGGAATCCAGCCCCAGCTGTCACCACCCCAGGAGCCACTTCACTGCAGCACCCTTGGAAGTCACTTCATCACCCCTCCCCAGCTGCCCTGTGCCAGCACTGCAGGGCAGAAGTGGCTGCAATAGCAACAGTTCAGGGCCCCACACAGAGGAGTCTCAGCCTCAGCTCAGCTCCTCAGCAGCTCTCATAAACACAAATATTCATTTTGCATTGTCCTTTCTTAAGAGCAGGGAAGAGGGAGTTTGAAGGAAGTGATTTAATTTAATTTTCTCCTCTGTTTTGAGCAGAATTGAAGACTAGAGTTAGGGAGGGAAACAGAGAGGACAGACAAGAAGGGCTCTGTAAGATCTCTGAGGGGTCTGTAGAGCATTTATTATAAGTAACACCAGCACGTGAATCTAAAAATAGTGTCTCTGATGCTGTGTGTGTATGACTGATATTAAAAATGACTGATTTAAAAGAAAGTGCTTCACCTCTGTTGCCAAGCAGGAAGGCAGGTCTCTAGTATTCTCAGACTTAAATGCTGCCAGTATTTCATGTTAGGATAGTCATAAAGTTAAAGGTTAATAGGCTGTACAAATGACAGAGTTTAAAGGGAAAAATGAAGATGGGAAGATTTCTAGCACTTAGGGAACATTTTAAAAATGAAGCTCCTCTGCCTAATGTAATTTTTCCTATACTCTTTCTCATGCTGTTGATCATTATTGAAAATATTTCTATTTGCATAAGTGATTTCTCCTTCAGTGCCCACCTCCGTTTGCTTTTTGGATCATCATTACTTCCCACAGTACGTGAGACAAACCCTGCTGCCTGCCCTGGGAATCTGCTGCTGTCACAGGGGTGAAATTAAACCACAGCCTCACAGGGAGCATGGGCAGGGACACCCAGAGCACGAGGAAGGCTTTTCTTTAATTGCAATTCATTAGGTTGAGGAGCCAGGCAAAGCAAAGGTGTTGCTGGAGATGGGGTTTGGTCGTGGTGTTTCAGCTCAGCTCAGCTCAGCTCAGCAGATGTGCTGAGTGGCAGAAGGTGTTGCTGGGCCAGCCTTGAGCCATGGGTGGGGTCACTGTGCTCTCTGCTGCTGGAGCTGCAGGTCAGGGTCTAATGGTGAGGGCAACCTGCCTTAGGTAGAGACTTTACACAGTCTGCCAGCTGCCACCTCTGCTTTTGCACTGGGGGGGAAAACTCTCCCTTGCTGTCCCTGCTGGACTTCCAGAGCAACTGGGAAAGCTGTGCTGGAAAAGGGGTGAAACGTGGCTCCTTAAAATGTACTTTTTTATTAACCTCGATGCTCCTCCCTCTGTCTGACCAGAACACAGGAGGATTTGGGGTGGGGGACTCTGCTCAAGGTGGTTCTTTCTCATTTTATCCCAAGTACAACACACATCACAGGGCAAAGCTACAATCAGCTGTGGGCAACAGGTGGGGGCACCTTCCACACAGCATTTATTCTTGCTGCTTTTATTATTCTTACTGCTTCTGTCACTCTGAATGCTTTCTTCACTCCTGCAGGTACCTGACAGTCCTCTCCAGGTATTGTTGAAGCCTGGGTGTGCAGAGGCTCTGCCTGAAAAGCAAATAAATAATCTGATTTCTGCCTGGCTCTGACACTTGGTGCCTCCACAGGTACCCCTGGCTGTGGCTTTTCTTCCTCTGCTTTTCAGCAAGTTTCTCCTGTTCTAGATCATGTCCCTGAAAACTCTCTGGGCCTGAGAGATGCTGAAGAAGTCAGATACTCCTGATTTGCTGTAGTCTGAGCAACAAATAGGTCTGGAATAAAAGTGATTGCTGCTGAAATGGAGAAAGGACCATGCCTTGGTGTTCCCTCTGGTGATGAATTTCATGGCTTTGCAACAGGACCTGGCCTTTGATCCTGCACAGAAAGTTCCTGAAGTTGCAGGAGATGATCCATGCAGAGCTGCTCTGAAAACCAGGACATCAAACTCCACATTCCTTGTGCACAGACCAAGGGAAAACCCAGGGAGTGCCTCTCCTTAGGGATAACTGCTGCTCCTGGCATCCTGCAGAAGGGACTCAAGACTGCAGTGGAGCCATTCCATGCTATGAAAAAAACCCCATACACAGCACATTTTCATTAATTTCTACAAAATTCCTATGAAATTATTCTATGAAATATTGAATGGCATTTTCTTCCTTCTTTCTTCTCTTGGTTTCCAGTGTTCCAGCCCTCAGTTAGTTGCTGCTATGCTACATATCTTCCCCAAACTGTAATATTAATATAGCAGAACACGACAGCATTAAAACTCCTGTTTAAAGATGTGCAGGGGTTGTATTTCTTTTGCATGTGACACTGAATAAAACATGATTAAAACATTTTTTAAAATGAAAGCAGAGGCAAACCCACCACACCCTTCCAGGTAAATTCACCATAACCTACCTCCTTGCTCCTGCCTGCAGGGACTAAAATGCTGAATAAAGGAAATGAAAGGGCTGCAAGGAGTAAAATGCTTGCAGTGCAATTTTTTTTTCAGGAGTCTCTTTTACCATTGCTTGGGTTAAAAACTTTTGCAAGACTCCAGTAATTAATTTGAAGAGTGTTTTCCTTGTCTGAAACTATCAGTCATGTGCTGCCCTTGGGATTGGTTGCAGTCCCCCTTTCCACCCTCAGGATTTGTTTTGTCATAAAATTCTTGGATCCAAATCAGAACACAGAAGAAAAGAAGTATTTTTTTTTTTATGCTGAGCTTTTTACTCTGAGGAAATTTTGCCTCAGAGACCCCCACACTGCTGGTGGAGCCCTTCATCCCTCTGCCTCAGCAGGTGCTTTTGGAGGCATGGAATTGCTCGTGTGAGGAAGTGCTCACCTAAAAGCAAAGGCTCCTTTCTGTTTGGCCCTTTGTAATTTCTGGTTCTTCACACATTTTTACAGACAGGTGAAATGGTTATAATGTTCCAAAATAAAAGACAGTTTTCTTTTGAAAAAGGGGCCATGCCTAAACGTTGAGAGTGGAAAAGGCTGCCTGTAACCTTTTATTGGCTTCATTCTCTCTAATATATCTGCCTTGTACACCAAGAAAAGTATAAACAAATGGCAGGGTATTGGTTTTTCACTAACAGGGTTTAAACCAGGGGTATAAAATGCATATCCTATCTGACTCTATTTATGAAACAATTAATATTGTCAATGCCTTTTCCATCTCCTCCGAGTTACACATACTGCATAAACTTTGATATATCCCTGAGAAGTACAAAAAACACCAGCTGGGGAATAAACAGGGCAATGTATCAACATTGTTGGAAAGGGAAACAATTCCCACTTCTTCTTATGAAGTGCTCTGATATTAAAATAACCCGAGATGTCGTTCTCTTGAGTTTGCCCAAGAAGGCTCCCGGCACAGTAGACAAAGGGTCCTGGATTTAATCTGTAATCTCAGCGTTTAGATACAGCTAATTATCTGGTTGTTTGGAGCTTTTACAATAGCAGCAAACCTCTAATTCTTCTTTTTTAAATTTTTTTATTTTTTTTTTTCCTTTCGAACACAGCCATTAAGTGTCCTCTTTCTCTCGCGCGCAATCCCACGAGCGCAGAGGAGCTCTGGCCCTTCCTGCTGGGAGCTGCGTTATCCCGGGATGCCCGGAGGGGCGGGCGGGCCGGGCCCCGCCGCTCCCGGGGCTGCCGCAGGATGCTCCCGGCGCTGCCCGTGGTGCTGAAATCGGCCGCGCCTCCTGCGGGAGCGGGATCCATCCGCGGCTGGATTAGATTTACCAGCATTGGTATAATAATCGCAGAAATTATTCTCCGCAGATTCAGATGGAAACCTGTTCCCGGACAAAAAGCAGGAATATTTTGGTGGGTGATACCGCACAGAGATCAAGTTTCCCAGCTGAAGGTTCTCGTGGCAGCTTTGAATTCCTGTTTTAATTCCTGCCTCCCCCACCCTTGTTTGTCACCTGCAGATATCAGAGCTGCTTATCAATAACCCTGTGCGTGTCACGCTGCTGCCAGGCATCCCGATCAATATATTATCATTTCAGAGCCTGATTGTGAAGGTGAAGGGCATTTTCAAGGGCATCTGGAAATCTTGATCAGTGCTCTGCAATCTCTGATCAGCTTCAGTGCTTTACAAGCACCGTGGCTGGAACAGAATCAAATCAGGATCTCTGGCTGGAGAGACAGCGCCTCATCCTCTCCCTCGGAGCAGCCCCTGCTGCCAACAAACAAACAAACAAACAAACAAATAAACAAAGAGCAGGGGTGTCGTTCACGTTTGCCCTCGAGTCTTTTAGCATTTCCTCGGTTCTTCACTCCAGTGCAGCTCCCAGGCACAGCAATTCATAGCAAACTTCTCATGGCAGCCTGTGCTGTGCAGGGCTTTCCTGACTGGAACATTGGAAGCAGCAGCGATCTGGGTGGGTTTGGTTATGGGGTGAGGGGTTTTTGTCGTGGCAGCACTGCGCAAATAACTTAGATGTCACACTCTGGGAACGACAACATGGCAGGAACACACATCAGGCTGCTGAGGAGAAACTGCTAATGTTTGTTTCTATGTTAAAATTATTATTTTGACAATTCTGTTGCTCTGTAGATACCCAACATTATTTAAATGTATTGCATTTCATGCATATACCCAGCTGGAATTCTTCCACTTTCTGTCACACATAACATTTTATCATTATTTGCCCTATCTGCCACCTTGAACAAGGTGTTCAATGGCACACAGTCCCTTTTAATGATTTTGGTTTGGGTTTTTTTTTCTGTTATTATTTTTGGATCCTTACTGACAAGCCAAAAAAATGCTAATGTAAAATGATGTGAAAAAAGTCACCTTTGGCTGTGCTCTGTTAGTGCTTCACAGCTGTTTTTCATATCTCTGCATGAGGAAGGAGTTTCAAGACACAGCTCTGGACTGGTTGGATCCCTGTGTTTTAATTCCAAAGGGACTCTTCTCCTGTCCAAATAAAGGTGTAACTGTGATGGCTGTGACAGTGATGGAGCTGTGTCAGAAGTTTTGCAAAACCTGCATTGAATCCTTCTGCTGCTCTCCACCAGCATTGCTTCCATCAGGTTTATTACTGATGAATTTCTGGTGTGTATTGCTAATGTTTAACCAAAATACATCAAAAATATTTTCTGTATAATGCTTCTTTTTCTAATAGATCTCTGATTTTTCAATGGCATAATAATAAAAAAAGCAGCAATTCAAAACAAAACAAACAACAAACAAACAAACAAACAAAAACACCAAAACCCAACAACAAGTAAAGGAAAATTTAAATGTAAAGCTGTAGCTCAAAGAAGGATGATTTGATTTGGATTAGGTTGCTTTGTTTTCATAATGTGGATTTGTGCACTTATATTAATATATCTAGAACTAAACAACTTTGCTGTCCAGGATAAAATTTTCCCTGGAATTTATAGAAATGTTGCACAGAAAGAAGCCCCCAAACATTCTTTTCTCAGTTGTGTTTTGTGGAACTGGTAGAGCAGAGTTTGTGCACCGCGGGAGCCACGTGAACACCTGAACTGCCTGAATATCTGAACACAAGAAACCCTGGAGATTCCCCAGCCAAAAGAGGGGTGTGTGCATCACTTTGGCTTCCTGGGCTTCCTGAAACACTGAGCTTCCCTGAGGAGCAGCCTTCCCTGGGGACTGGCAGGACAGGCAGAGTCGTTAATAAGTGCAAAGAGCACTGAGGTTTTGACAAAGAAGCTCTTGTGGAAGAACAGAATGACCCCGTCACTCATTTATTTTGCAAAACCACGAGCTATTTTGGGGCATCTGCTGACTCAGAACAAGCTGGTTCAGGCTGCCATGCCAGCTACATCCAATATTCTTGGGGAAATCAGGGTGATCTGAGGGTCTTTCCATGGAATTCCAAACACAGCTCGTGTTCAGTGTGCACATCCAGCCCAACTCCTGTGCAATTGCCAAGGCTCTGTGCTGTGAGCACGAGAGGCTTTATAAGCAGCTGATTTTTGAGTCAATGGGCTGTAACACTTTTGAGATCAATGATTATTTAAGAACTCCTAAAACTGCACGTTATGCAGCTGCCCTGCACACAAACATTGGATCTGCTCTGCTCTCTGTTGGCTCTCTGCAAATGGACAGTTTGGAACTGAGACCTGAAGGCTGAGTGTGGGTTAGAACACCTTTTTTTCTAGCCACAGGCACCATAGAGCTTTGCAGCAGTTTGCTATTTCACTAGGAGCTGGAAATACTCAGCACTTTTCAGGTGTGGTGATAGGATTTTTTTTTGTGGATTTTAATAAATTACCTAATTATGGCCACAAAGAGATCTGCTTATTTCAGGTTTCCCCAGTCCTGATGTTTACATAGTCCTGGTAATGATTTTTGGATGTTTTTACTTTTTTACATGGTTCTTCAGAGTTTACAACCAGCTATAAAAGCATTGGTCTTCAGACATAAACCTGCAAAGCCACCACTTATTCATTTTTCTTTGGGTGTCTGCCCTGACATATTCTGAAAGATGAGCTGAAGTTTATGTTTGGATAAGATGTTAAAGAACAGCACATGCTCTGCCTTCCAATCCTCCAGTGCTACTTCTCACAAAGGATTTCCTCCAGTGTGTTTAGCTGACCTGCATTTGGTGAGTTCTCTTGTGGAAGTGATAAATTGTGCACACATGACTAACACCAGGATGATGAAACCTTCCAGAAATCAGAGTGGTGGGCAAGCAAAAACACCAAAAGCAAAGGATGTGTTGTGTGAGTTTGTGAAGGCATCAGAGCACCTTATCACGTTCCCTGGAGTGTGTGTGCAGTGCTCTGTGAGACAAAGGCTGTGCTTGGATCTCCTCATCCACTCCTCATCAGCTCTGTCCCCGTGGATTTACTCCAAATTACACGGAATTTGCAGCAGCACTTGTTCTACAAAAACATCACAGCCTGGAAATTTCTCCTCTTTTCCTGATAAAAATGATGTCTCTGTGAGTCAGACACAGGGCTGTGATGAGCCTCAGAAATAAAAGTCTCATAAATTGAACAACCTGCTTTGAGGTTCCAACATTTGTCAGGGAAGACTCTCAGCTTGCCAGAAAGCCACTGGAAAACAGAGACTTAACAAAGCCTTCCATTTAAAGGTACAAAAATGCCATTGTGAGGCATAATAAGGGAACAACTTTAACTGTTCCAAAATACCTCTCAACCCACACACATCTCATACATCCTGATCCACTCAGCCTGGGGAAACCTGAGATGGGCTTCGAAGCATAACTCCCTTGTAGTTTTTCCAGTCTGGAATAGAACACCCTTATCAAATACATCCCACAGGAGACATTCCTTCTGATGACAAAGTGGCATCCCTTCTCTGGGTAACCTCTGTTTGTTTCCAGCCATGCATTTCAGAAGGAGCACTTGAAAGACTGACAGAGAAATGCCATGTTTCTGAAGAGCTCAGATTTTAAGAAGGTCCTGATAATATGAGAGGATTTGCAATAGGAAGGGGAGAGCCACTGAGAGCAGCTCAGGCTCTGCAGCAGTTAATTTTTGGCATTCACAAAGTTGTGTTTACCTGCCTGGGCAGCACGACAGGAGCTCTAAAATCTGATGGTGGGAGGATTCACAGTGGTTGCCTGGGAAAGGAGGGTTTCTGTGGGGGGCAAGCTGTCAACTGTCTTCTCATCCTTTCTTTCCTCTCCCTCTGGACATCTAAACCCTGATGCAAGGAGGTGCTTCAGCATTTTCCTGTGGAATTATGTTTAATGTCTTAGCCGTGGAATCAAGGAGTGCCTGGTGGAATTCTGCTTCCCTACAGTATCTGGAAGCCCTGACACTGCAAACCTCTTCGAGAGAGCTCCCACGTGGTTGGATAAAGGAACAAGGCAACTCAGCACTGCCCTTTCCTCAGGATGGAAAAGAGAAAGCTGAACCCAGGACAACCCAAAGTTTGTCACCTGTGGTTACAGTGGGGATGCTCAGGGTGGCAGGTGAAGATGGGACAAGAATGTGGGTGAAATGCAGGCTGCAGTGGGTAACTCCTGCCAGGGAGACAGGGCTGCTGTGCTCTGCACATCCTCCTGAGCAGGCTGCAGGCAGGGCTTTCTGGAGCTCAGAGCAGTGGGGCTCCACAGAATCACAGCACACAGGTCCATGCTCCAGCCTAGCAAGAGTGTAGAAAAATAATGAAAAAGAAGAGGCAGTGCTGAGACAGGATAAATAAGGAGATAAATCACTTTGCAATACAATACAGCCAAAACCCGAAAATAAACAATTACTTTAAATCATATCAAGCACCTATCACAAACATCACATTTATACAATTGATCCATGTGTAAATTAGCCAATTAATTCTGAATTGCAACACTAATGAAATAATAATTATCTGTTTATAATGGAATGGTAGGAGTGAAAGTCTAGAAACAGAAATAAAGACTGTAGCAAAATCCACTCAGCTCCATCACCAGTGGGCAAGGGGGGAATGGTCGATATCAGTCTTTAAAATCCAGATATTGCTGGGGAGGGGGAATAAATAAAATACATACATAAGTGAGAAATCTATGGACCTTGAATAATACAGACAGAGAAATGCTCATTTAGAACACTGCAGGGTTTTGTTTGTCTGATTGTTTGTTTTGTAGTAGAGAATTGAGAAGTGGAAATTCTTTTAACATTTCCAGAGGCTGGTTTGATTTTTTGTCCTTGCTTGGCTTTCTACCATGAGTTCTTTGCCCTGAGGGACTCCAGAGGGATTAGGACCTCATAATTACCAAAGCAGTGAAAGATGGATGGAAAAGGGTGGGAGTTCCAGTACAGAATTATTTTGGTGACTCATATCTAAATAAAATCTTCCCTGGGATGGAGAAATGCACTGGGGTCTGCTGTAAGAACTTTTCACCCTTGGCTTTCCATGTAAGAGCTGCAAACATTTAACACAGAGCTTTAGCCCAGGTCTCAGGCAGGAGCCTGCCTTAGGTGGCTCTTGGCTGCTTTCTGAATAGAAACTATTTTCTCTGTGGCTGGGTGTTTTCCTCTGCACATTTTACCCCCGAGCTGAGGGATATTCTCAGGGAAATAGCATTTCTATGGAACATTCCCGGTGAACTTTACTTTGCCAGGTGCTTTAAGCTGTTAACGAGAGCAGGAACAGGAAAGAGTTGTTAAAAACAACATTTCTGCAAACTATTAATTGCTGAGACCCTGTCCCTGAGATGTGTGGAAGGTACATGAAATAGCACATCTCTTGCAGCCAGAAATGTCATGTGACTGGTTATATATAAATTTTCCCTCTATTTATAACTCCAAGTGTTCAGGAGGAAGAAAAACTCCTGGGGAGCTCGATTCAGATAAAAGATGTCTTGCTTCAAATTGCCAACCGAGTGTCTTTAAAACGAAACAGCAAGAAAAATCAGGAAGATTTGATCTGGGCATTAAAATGTTTAGAAGTAGAGATTTTTGTCTCCTACGTTGAGCACTTCCTTCCTTCCTTCCTT
>VZRX01005529.1:0-12666 GCA_013398075.1 Notiomystis cincta | reverse complement strand
CTCTGTGGCCCCCTGCTACCAGGAACCAGGACATGCCAAACCAAGACATTCCATTCCTTGCCTCTGTGACAACATTTTTAAGAATTATTATCAAAACTACATCCCACATACAATTTTCAATTAAAACAATTAAGCTAAACTGAAGGAAAAAAGTTCCCCACACCAAAACTAAGACATAATCATAACAAAGAACCAAAGAAAAGGCAAATTATACAAAAATCCACCCCTAGACATTTCGCTACAATTCCAATAAAATTTCCCACTATCATTCTATTTAATAACATGATTCTTCCTTTGCCCATTGTTTCTCCCAATTAGTATCTTTATCTCAAAATCCTCATGATTCCAAACCATCCTCTGCTACCAAAAGAGACTGTTGTGGTCTGACAGTCCAGAAAGTAATAATTAGACTTGAATGACAAAAGTAGAGAAGGATATTGCTTACGTGCAGTGTTTGCTTGCTGTTGAAATGATGATTTCATTTAGATGCAGAGACTATCAGCCACGGTAGCAACTGGCTAGAATTGGGGCTGGAAATGGTGACCATCAGTGGAGTTGAGTGTATAAGAACGGTGAAGTTGGTAATTGCCTCCATGAGTATGGACTTCCTCTGCAGGATAAACAAGTACATTACGATTTTCTTGCCTCATTATTCTCAGTATAAAAGCTTCCATTGGCCATATAGCATTATTTATTTCTGAAAACATTTTCACCTAATATTTGTAGCTACTCAGAAGTAATTTAAACATGGACATCAGGATACCAAATTGAGAAGTCTCTGTGTTCACACAAGTTTCTCCACGTCCCCTGTCTATATCAAGATGGGATAACAGTACTGTAGTCATAAAATGCTCAGGTGAACACGTTAGAATTTCTCTTTTATGCTTTTTCTTTTTCCAGGATTACAGACTTGTTAAATATCAGTCCCCCGGTCCATAAGACTGTCACTCTGCCTCTGTACATGAGGCTGAAGTAGCTACTGCTACATGTCTAATTTATGTCTTTCACTAAAAAATCCTCAGCTTTGCTGCATCTTTGTCTATACCACAAAAAAATGTTTGCTCATCAGGCAACTCATCGCCAGAAACGCCATAGTTGTGGTAGAAACACTTTTGGCACTAGCCCCATTCAGTACTCACAGTGGAAAACTCAGCTGTAGCAGGTTTGGCAAAACATGGCAAAATACAGGCATTTCGACACAGACTCAGATGAAGCACAGCTGTGTGAAACAGGATGATTAAATGAGACTTTTTATGCAGACAAAATTTTCAAGCATATATTTGAAAATAAAAGTTTACCATTTTTAATTCACTGGAGTTTTTTTCCAAAATATTGCTTTGTCAGCTTAGTTATTTTTTTATGTTTATAGTGAAAATTAGAATTTGCACTTTTCCATATTCTTTGTATACCTACTTATCATCTTCATGAAAGCAGTGAAAGTATCCGCAAATCAGTAGAGTCTGAATACAAATTATTTGCCAGTCAGCAGAGGACAGTTTGAGCTCGAGAGTACAGAGAACTAATTTCATTGTACTTACTGTGTTTTTGTTGTCACTACCCTTTATAGCTACCCAGTTTTATATTGCTGCTCATTGCCACCAAAGTACAGCCCTTCAGACCTTTCCAAGATGTCCTGTGTTATAGCACTTAGAAGAAGCAGGACAACGGTAATATTAACACGTTGCTTTAAAGATACCTCGAGCTGTTTATTCTTCCAGACTTCCCAGTGTGTTGTGTGTGCTGCCTGGATGGCTTAAGCTTTGGGCAGGGAACATGTAACATGTTTAGTTTTGTTCAGATTTGTTCAGTCACCTCTGCCAACAAGAAAACAGTGAGGTTTTTTCTTTCAGAAATGCAAAAAAACCCAACCAACCAATCAAAAACCCCAACAAACCTAGCATTTCCTGCCCCCAGTCCAGTTATGGTGATAATATCCAACAGGATTTTCTTTACATTGTACAAGCAGTGAGAAATCCTCAAGAAATCGATCTGATTACTAACTAAAGAAGAAACCGGTTATAGTTAAATGCTGTCTTTTCCATGTCCTGCAGGAAATTAGAAGGAAATTGAGAACTCTAGGACTTAACATTGCTGAAAAACAAACTTCTCAACTTGGATGCTCGAAGAAAGCAGAGCCTTGAGGTGCACTGTCATGCTGGATTTTCTGAGTATATAATTTCTGGCACACATCTTTTTTAGTGACTATTTTTATGGCATCAGCTGCTCTCCTTGCACTGAACTCAAGACAGAAAGACTTTCCTAGGGAGATTTTGGTTGACTGTTCAAAATATGTTTATGATTTCCTTTCTTTAGCACTTACCAGCTCACTTCAGTGGTTTAGCTGTCATAAGGCAGTTGTGAAGACAGTATTAAGAAGAAATTTCAGAAAAACTACTTTATGTAACTAAAAGTATGTGTTTTCTTAATTTGAACAATACTTTTTGAGTGACTCTATTAGTTTTATTGAGTGTTGGATTGGACTGTTATTATTCTCTCTAAACCCACAAGAACCAGAAAACTGAGAAACAGCAAGTCCACTTTTTCCAATTGTCAAAGAAAAAAATAAATTCATGTCACATGAACTTAGAAGTTCTGTGAAAGAAAAAAGAAAGGCGGATAGATGTATTTATTGTCCCATTAATTACATCTGTTAGTGTATAAAATCATTTATGCAAAAGACCTACTATGTGCAACAAAATTGTAGTTCATAGTAGAGAATATGTCTCCTGATAAATGTTATGCAAAATTTTATGCTAAAGATAGTTTTAGTGTTTACTTATTCACTCGGCATTACTTCAGTGTAAAAGCTACACATTTCAAGTCCATTTAATAGGATAAGATACACTAAACACAACTTTTATTGTTACAGAAGACAAAAACATGCAGAAGGTGAAAATACCTCCTTGGAATATGGTGATTTTAGGCAAGTCAGTCAACCAAATGCATGGCCTTTGTATCTAGTTGGGTCTAACCCTACTTACAGGTGTATCTGGAAGGGTAATTTCCTGATCCTGTTCCTTCTTGCTTTCAGTTGATGAAATACCTTTGTCATCATTGATAAGGGGTTACATTTGCAGATAGGAGTATTATCTGTGTCCTGCAAATATCACCAAAAAAATTCAGGTGGAACCAAATAGGATCATTGTCAGCCTGTCCTTAGTTTCAAAATAACTACCTTGAAGCCAAAGAGATTGTCTGAGAGATTAATTTAATGCTATGCATCATGATAATTGAGACTCATTCAAGTGGAAGACATCCTGAAATCTATCAAAGGAAATACCTGAATGATCAATATACTCACTGGACAGCAATTACCAGTCTGTTGGTTTTCTTTTTTGTTCAGTCAGGATACAGAGGAGCAACTGAAGAAATAGAGGAAATTTTTTCACTTACTTTGGAGAGTACAATTTCTAAATGAATATTCAGGGCATGGTTCTAATTTAAATTCCCATAAAAAAAAAAAAAGAGATTTTGTAGATGATTTTACTGCTACAATTCTGTTGTCAGCCTTCCTATCCTGATCAATCAGCTATCTGAATACAGATTAGTCGTGCGCACAGGATCGTAGACCTCATGATCAGTGCTATTCCATTGTGAACAGCCTCTTTTGTCACCAGGATACAAAGAGCTTTGTCCACGTGTTAACTATTTGTTGACTATTGAAAGGTTTGTGAAGAAAGCAGCAAGAAAAAGCTGCAGATGTCATAGCCATTTGTGCTCTGAAGAACAGATCTTTCTCTTCTTCATCTGCTTATTCTGCAGTTGTGATTTGGACTACAAAAAGACTGTGAACTAGCTGCATCACTGAGCCTCTTTGTGTATGTATAGCATTCCCTGTGGCTTGCTTTTTCCTCCATGAGAGTAGGGAGGAGAAAGGTGTGTCCCAGTGATGCCTGTGTCTGCTCAGCAGAGCCTTCTAGTCATGAATCTCAGATCAGGTTGGATTGGACTGTTAAGGGCCCATAAACTGGAAGAGCTGTTTGTGTTTCGCCTTTCTGCCCAACATTGTATTGCTTCACAGGATGATTGAATAGATTCTAAGTTCCTTACCTGTAAGAATGTGGTTAATACTGGGCAATGTTTTTTTGGTTTTGATTGCAGTATGTGGAGAGGTGGGTGGCTCCCTATGGAAGGTTATTTTCTCTAAGTCAGTGTCCTGGGGTAAGCTTGGCAAGTGGGTTTGGCATGGTGCCTGCTGCTGGCATGTCCTTACTCTCGGCCACTTGTTCAGGTCTTCCAGGCTGATGGGTGTCTCCAGGCAAGGTATCCCTGCCTGTCAGCAGGTAGCGCTGTTTCTCTATCCACTTGTCTCCTGACACACTTGTATGTACATTTAAAAACCTCACTATGTTTAAAACAGTTGTCAGAGTGTTAAAACAAAATGTTTCCACATCACCCTTAGGCTTGCTAACTGGCAGCTGGAAGAGCTGAGGAGAGGGAATGTCAAGCTATGCTTTGCTTCAGTTTGGAGAACAGGAAGTGAGGATGGGACTCAGGCACTGAAAGAGGATTTGAGTCTTTAAAACAACACTGGTTTTAGTGAAGGCCATTATCGCATTTATTAATTTTTCTGGTGTTCTAATAGAATACTATTATTTATACTGTTTATTCACTTCATCTACTTTCTCATCAGCTTTTGCACAGGATGAGCCTCTGGCTTCTACTATATACTAGTACAAAGGTCATGTTTGTTGGAAATTTTTGCCTTGTGTTTTGCCAGCTCCATAATTTACTCGCATAAGCATAGGAACACAATTTTCTTAGAAGAACATAATTTTTTAGGGGAACTCATTCTCCTTGTAACCCATTCAGATGCCATCAACATCTTACCAAAGGTAAATTTGTCATGTTAGAAAGAGATTTCCCCAACTACTCCTGGCTTTGTTGCATTTTTTCCATTCTTCTCCTGCTGCATTTAAAGGTGAACTGAGGAATAAAAATTAAAATAGTTAGGTTTAGATTTATGTGCTGAATGTACCTGAAATTCATGCTGGAGCATTATGAAGGGGAGAGGACCAGACATTCTTCAGATACAAATACTGATTACCTTTTCAAATGTTTCTTTTTTCCCTTCATCTGTGAAATCATGCTATTACTCCCTGAAAAATATTCAGGAATGTGTCCTTCCGTGAAATCACAAATACTAACAAAACAGATATGTTCTTGATGCTTACAGAGTGGTTCGTTAGCATTAACTCCAGCAAGTAAGTAAATATTTCAAGGACTAGACAAAGAATAGCAAATGTTTCTTTTTGTGTTCCTTAGAAGTGAGTTCTGTGTTAAATTCTCCTCAGTTGCTGGTTTTGGGCATATTCAACACATAGAATGGGTCCAGGCTTCTAGTTTGGATTTTGGATTTGAAAAACCACACTTATTTCTGCCTTCATTTTTTGAGTTAACTGTGTAATCCAGAATTGAAAGCAGGAACAAATCTGAATGTAGCAATGCAGAATAATGTTCTGGAGTGTCTTGTAATTAATTTTCAAGAGGAAGTGCATCTGCTATCAAAAGCTCTGGTATGGAGAGTTTCTGTTAATGAGCACAAAAAGACTTTGAAAGTTTTCAATATGTTTTCAAGTGCTCATGTATGCCTATCTGTGTATCTGTGTTTGATTTTCTGATTCCATTGTTTGTCTAGCCTTTATATTTCACTCAATAACTAGCTGGGACTGGGTATCACAGTACCTTAAGGCAAAGAGTCAGCATTTCCAGTCTTCCTGCCTTCTCAGAAGAGTCAGTTGATAGCTAGTTGTCATTTGCCACGTTTGGGAAATACTCTTATGTGCTTTTAATTGATAATTGTTAGTCAATATTTCTACACCTTTTCCAATTTAAAATGAACAGTGAAGTTTCAGAGAAGCACAAACAAAAGAAGTCTTAGGAAATACTGGAGAACATTCAGCTTTTTGTTAAAGACAGTGCTCACCTAAGGCTATGCAGCAGCAGAATAACTAAGGATCAGATCTTTGGTGAGGTTTGAGGGGGACTCTTCTGCAGAGTTAAGTGGAGGGGGGACTTTGTGCTAAGTTCTCTTGTGCCCATCAGAATCAGTGAGAAATATGCCAGCAGGCTCTGTGAAGAGCGGGTGGTTAATTTTTAAAGGTAAGCATCTCAGAGAGGGCAGAGTTTGGCAAGTAGGAGCAGCTTGCTCTGTAACAGGCTCAGCAGCAGGCTCTGCAGCACACAGCATGCTTCGTGCTGCCAGCCAGCCAAGATTGGACACTGTGGGTATGACTGTTCCTCTCCCCACCAGCATTTTGAGTGAAGCTAATTTTTCTTTACCAGCATCATTATTATATCAATCTCTTTGAGAAACCATTTCCTGGTTTTTTCCCTTCACTATTGTAAATTCCTCTTAGAAAATAACAAGCAGAAGTTGGTCACTCCCACAAAGCCTGCACCAATTCACTATCACAGGAATTATCATGGGCTTTCTCTTTTTTAAAAGCACATCTAATTCACTGGCATTGGATGAAATCAGTAAAAGCTCAAGCGCATATATGCAGGAATGCAATATGACTGTACCTGTGTGTCCTTCATTTTCCAGTAACAATATAGATCAATACAGAGGATGTTTCTATGCATCGGAGATGTCAATGTTTTTTAAGGTTAAAAGTCTTTCTGACATTACAACTTTGGTGAGATCTCCAAAACTGTAGCCAAGTAGCTGTTGGGACAGAAGGCCTTGCAAGAAGAAAGTTACAGAGCCATTTGCAGAAATGCTATCCTGACATTGGTAGGGAAATAGGATATAAGGAAAAGACTCTGGATGTAACTGTATAACCAAAATAATTCAGAAATTAAGCAAGAGAGAGGCTTGGGGAGAATTTGTATTACTATCAGAAATAAATTCTGCCTCTAGAGAGAAGTTAGAAATGCCATGATAGGTTCACGTTTCATGGATGTCATGGCAAACTTGTTTAAAGCCCTCTACTTTACATCTTATACAATAGATAATCTAAGTTCCTGCCCTGCCTTTTTCTTGGACAAGTTTGTCCATATCTAGACTCCTACCTCTGATTCTTCCCACTGTGCCTGAAGGAGGGTGGCCCAGTTTACAATGGCTCTGATATAGTCCACATTACTTCCTGGACTGCTTTTATAACAGGGTAAGATCATACAATCTGACTGCAAATCACTGTTCAGCAGCAGTTGCAGAAGGAAGTTGTAGTGTTTTACCTCGCAGATCTATCAGCCTTAATTATAGGGAGTACACTAGTAACATGCAGACACTGAGTATGTGTAAAATTAGGGGCCAGCAGAGATAAAAACTGCTTTGAAATGCATTAACACCTAAGTAATCTTCAGTAGGAAGCTATCCAACACTGTCCTCAATTATATTTAGTTCTGCATTTGGTGTTTGTTGCTCTAATGAAATAAACCTAGTCACAGCTATTTAAGAAAAAAACCAAAACAACTCAAAAAAACCCCCACAAAATATTTAAGGAGAAAAGGAGACAGATTTTTTCCATGAACAGTCACCTTTGTCACCTTCAGCAAATGAGAGAAGCCACTACTAGTTCAGCTTACTGTATAGATCACTGTGGAGATCACATATTACTGTATAAATTCCTGCACTAATTACCATTGTCTTTTTAACAAAGATCAGCATGCCATTCTGCATGGCAACAAAATAACAAGTAATGCAAGATAAATATACAAGAAAGAGAAACTAGTTAAAGATCTGGAAGAGAGGAGAAACTCCCATGATTATGTGTAGGATTCTAGGTGGAAAAGTAATCCATTAAACACTGAGTAAGATACAGTTACAAATTGTCATGAAGCTGTTTGCATTAGATCTTAATGATCTTATAAATTTTAACAATTATTCAAGCAAGCTAAGAGGTTTTTCAGAGACTTCTGGTAACTTGGTAAATCTCAACTGATTTTCCAAGGTAAATGCTGTGTGTGGATGGCCGTTGGTCAGATAATGCCTTTCCACAAAATCTGCTGACAAATATGACGTTTTATAGAATGGGGCAGCCAGTTATCAGAGAGTTTGTATCAGAGTGCTTGTAAATCAGATCAAATAAAATCCTATGTGGATCTCAAACCTCAGTTCCTGATGGAGTCTGTGAATGGTCTAAAACCCCATCCTAGAGATGAATGCCACAGCTCCGGTCAAATCCTCAAGGTTTGTGGTCCTGTGCCCTTTATGTCTGTGAGTAGGCAGAGAAGGTATATCTAGGGTTCCTGTTGGCTGCAGGTTCAATAAGAATTATTTGAATCCTTTTTCTTACATTAAACTAAAAGGTTTCTGGCATTTGTAGTTGATTTATTTCTTTGGGTGGGGGGATGTAGCACCATTTACCTGACACGGCTAGGGATTTATTAGGTTATTAAATCCGTCAAAAGTGACAAAATGCTGTATTTTACTTACCAGTTATGTTCATTGCCCTTGAAAGTGACAGAGAGGAGCAGAAACATGGTGCCATATAAAAGCACATGAATTTGCAGAGTTGCAGAAATACTAACAGTGAAGAGGCCAGTGCACACTTTATCACAAATGCCATTTGCTTTTATATTTCCCCTTCTTGTTTTACAGAAAGAGATGACAACCAGGATGTGTCACTAAAAACTACCCAATGAAGAAAAGCAAAGTCCAGTTTCCTTCCTACTGCAGAGTTCAAGAACATGACAGCTCTCATGAACTGAGCCTTCTTGTTAATCCCTGAAGAGCAGGAAATTTGGGAACCACAGTTACTGTCACAGAAGCTTCTCTCCAGTGTCAATGTTGTTAACCCTAAATATGCTGCTAGGAACCTCATCTGAGCAGCGTGGATTACTGAGAAAAAGAAAGAATCATATTAGTTCTAGCTCCTTTATCAGGGATAAGAACCTCTTCCGCCACAAACAATGGCAGACAATGCTCCTTCTGCTGAAGCTTTACTGAAATTCAGGTCTCTGGGCTGACCTCCAGTCTAGTTGTTTTGAAATGAAATCTGCAATCTTGGTTCCTTTTTCCTTTGGTTCTTGGTATGTGCTTTCTTTCCTAACTGCAATAGACTATTAAGAGGTTCTGGAATCAAAGAAGACAGCCTTTAATGCCCTCTACCCTGCTCCAGGCCACCCAAGGCTTGGCCACCATTCCCAAATGCCAGCAAGCTTTGTGTTTCCAGGAAGACAGCCATGTCCTTCAGCTGAACAGGCAGTTTATGCTTCATTATGACTCATAATTTAATGACAATGGGAGGGTTTCTGGTCTCAACTACATGAACAGAGATCCAGATATAGCTCTGCAGTGCTGAGGTATTTTCCTTGAATTCATGCTGTGACTGACAGCAAATGTTCTCAGTATCTCTATATTACATAAAAAAACCAGCTACAGTCATCATTTTCCTGAAGTATCCTATGAAGTACACCAGTCTGTCATGTAATTTCATACCCTTCTATCCCCTGAGGAAACGGATCCTTCTCAATCACCCTAAAATTTCATCTTTTCAAAGAAAAATAAATTTCATTTGAGTAACTTGCAGGAAGTTACAGTAAAGGTGAGTAGCAAAAAAGGTTAGAGCAGGAGGGACTAATTGAAGGTCTCTGTTGCAGCTAAAACAGTGCTCAACAAAGTGACTTGCTTTATACACTGGTCTAACAAAGTATTTTTTTCCAGAACTTAATCCAACTTAATTAACACATGTATGGACAGCCTGGAAGGATCCATTGCAGCAAATCAAGTCTTCTATGCCAAATATGCCCTGAGGAGGCTTTCTTCTGAAAAAAAAAATTTAAAAAGAAATTACAGAGGTATCACAAGAGAAATACTTCTGAATAAATGGGAATCAAGTGGAACCCATCTATGTATTCTGTGCCTTGTACTGAATTTTGCACAATTGTGCTATTATGAAAATTTACTTTTTCCTGAGTAAGTGCTGAACCCTGTTGCTGCCTTCTCCTCGAGTAAGTTAAGGATGTTTACATCTTCTGAGACCAGAACAGAAGAAAATCTCATGGCTTATCCAGCAATTGGAATATTTGAAATAGAGGGGTAGCGGACACTAAAGAGTAACAGCAAATATTTTCTAGCTCAACGTTGTAGCACATTCTGATTTACTTATCTGCTTGCTTAAATCAGGGCTTGTAAAATGTCCGTGATCACATTTTTGCTGGGAAAAAGTGCTTTTGTCTGTGAACATTTGGTGCACCTATGGTGAGGGCTTTTCTCTATCTTTAGAACTACACAAGCAGCATTATCCTTTGCTTTCAAGGGGATGGACCTAAGTGTTCCTACCTCCTTTGGCAGTCTTTGCAATCAAGATAATTCTTTGGGGATTGGAATGCACACACAGATGACTTCTGTTCTGCTGGCACTTCTGCCGGATATAATTAGCTTCTAGAATTCATTGCCACAGCTACTCCTGAGCTTGCCTCATTTTAAAGAAGATGAAAAATGTAACATCTTTGGGGTGGTTCCTGTAGCTGGCAACTGCCTGGAATTACAACTTCAGTTGCTGACAAAGGGTTTCTTGAACTCCTCCAAAGTGACTGGGTTGTGGCACTGTTTGAGATGGAGCTGTAGCTGATGCAGTACACTTGAATTCCACTGCCACCCTGGACAGTTGCCATGTGGTGTTCTCAGTCTGGGCAGCACTGTATTTGAAAGATTAACATGAAGATGCAAAGATGTGGAATTTTGTGCAAAATTATCAAAGTCACTACACAAATTGAAAAATGTGGTATTTTGTGCATAATTTAGTCTTCATTTTATTACACTACTTACCATATGCTGTTTTGAGACTATTCACTGCAGCTCAGTCTGAAGATTGGGCAGATTTTTTTCTCGGTTTTGTGAATGAAACTTATCAGTTGGAGTGTTTTCCTTTCCTTTTAAACTGTTTTTTTCCCACAAAACCATATGTTTCATTTTCTGGTATGGCACACTGTATGAGGCAAAAGAGTAAAATGCAGAGCTGAACCCTAGAGGATTTGTGTTTGATCTGGCCAAAATCCCTGTAATGGTAAAAGCCTATTATTACACAGGAGATGAACCAGCTGCAAAGGAGAGAAAAGTGTACTTGTTTTGATTGCTTATTCTGCTAGGAAGAACATGGAGTTTGCTTCCTCCACAAACAAGGTGTGGCCTTCTGCTGAGTATCTCCCAACAGGTACTCTTGCTTCCACAGCACAGCTGTTCAGCCATCATCTGGCCATCTGATACCATGGGCCGTTTCTCCTGTTCCACTCCGTGGTTAGCTGATAAGCAAATATGAATGTTTGGAATATGGTATCACTACATAAAAGTATCATTTCACTCCTTCCCATAGAGAGAGAAGAGCAGCTTCCTCTGGAATCTTGTGATCAAGGATTCCAGCTTCATCAATAATTTGCTCAGGGCGACAAACAGACAGAATCATGTTTCGGTTTTTAATGCTTTTTCTACCTGATCTTATTATTATGTATGTTCCTAATAATGCCAGCATTCCAGATTGTTCTGGGATTGGGCAAGATGGGGGGAGGAGAGGCAGAAAAAACATTATTGTTTGGATTTTTTGTTTTGTTCTGGTATTTTAATAACCTTTCTAGTTCTTCAATCAGGTTTTGGTTTTCTTGCCTTTTTTTTCCTGATACTTAACCTTTAGAGATTCTTAAGCTGTGTTAAGCTTCAAGGCACTTTATAGTGCCTTTATAGAGGAGTCATTTCAACTGACTGAAACTCAGCATTACTCTGAAGTAATGAAAGGTTGTGAAATGTTCCTCTGACACCAAACTTGACTTCAGTGGTTAAAGACTTAAGAGCTTTCATTGATTGTCTCCATAATAAGAGATCTTGTAATGAACTGCTTTTTGTGAACATAGATTACTGACAACTGTAATATCCGAAACTGAAACAAATCTGGACATAACCTCCCTTGGGTTTTATGAACAATGGAGTCCCAGGGTCCTTTGAAGGGTAAGAGTTTTTTGCTAATCCGCAATAGCAAAATTGATCATTTCTATCAAATTTGAGAGAAACTGGGTCTTATGAAACTTCCTAGTTTTCTCCAAGAACTCAGGCTCTAAGTAGCAAAACTTAAACCAGACAGATTATTTGATTCTCCTGATGAATGGATTCATTATGAACAAGGCAGGGAAACAGGAGGAAGACAGGTAACATGTAACTCTACGGGGATCTACAGACAAGAGCTCAAGATGTGCAGAAATGTAATGGGTGGACATTGTCCGCAGTGATCACAAAGTCCTGGTCTGTGGAGAGGATACAGAGAATGATACTCTTTGTAGCTAGGAAGCCACTCTTGTCAAGTCTCTATTAACAACAGACTAAAAGGATCTTCTAGCACCTTTAGGTTAAATAAATTGCACATTTTGGAGCCCTATCACAAAAAGCTACTTCTTCCTGTCACTTTTTACCTTATCTGTGTGTTCTTGAGGTTTCTCATTTTCCAGGTGGGAGGTCTCAGAGCCAGCCTTCAGCCTTTCAGTGTTCCTTTTGCTTCCCCAAGGACAGTGCTGTTTGTTATAAAAAGTAGCTTTCTCGCCTCCCTCTGTGCCTCCAGAAGGGCTACATCTCACCTATGTCCTCTGAAGAGAGACCTTCAAGGGCCGCCTGTTTATCATCACTTCAGAAGAACAGAAACAAGAGAGCAGGAGGTACTTGCAAGAACAGCAAAACAGAAGTCACTGCATGTAAAATCAGAATATGATCGCTACAGTGTGCCGGTTTAGACACAA